>JAJJWW010006139.1:0-121662 GCA_023531295.1 Papaver armeniacum | reverse complement strand
ATGTTCTAAAATTTTATAAATTAACTTTTTAGTTTTTTCACGAAAATCTAGGAACGACTCTTTTTTTGAAAGATATAGCCGTTGTAAAACTATATTCTATATATACCTACATGTTTTTTCATATTCTTAAGCACATATGCTCAAAAAATGGCACCCCAACTCCTAAGTATACTCTGGAAGAAGATTTATCTCTTTGCACTAATTATGTAGCATACTATCCAAAGAAGGGTGAAGAACGACGAGTGAATGGTCTGATGAGTATGTACTACTTGGTTAGAATTCATGAAGCCTTCTTCACGGAAACAGGTTATCCTCACAACCGGGATAGTGCGTCCTTATTTTGCCGAATTGAAAGTATTAAGGAAAAAGTCACAGACTTCATAACTTTAGTTCGGATTGTGAGTCGATATCGACTCAAGGGTGAAACAAACTTTGAGATTGAAGTTCGAGCTCTAGAGGAATGGCGAAGATGGAAGGGAAAGAATTTCAAATATGAAGATCACTACCACATTCTTAGAAGGTTTCTCATTACCCGTTTAGGATATTAGAAATTTATTGCAAGGCTACTATGTAGCGGGGATGTAATCCACATTTTCTATGAATTTGAAAAGTCTATTTGGAATGATATAATAATTCTTGTGTTCATGAATCATGCCAGATTCGGATTTCTTTGAAATACTGTTACAAGCCGAACCGAACAAAGAAACACTGATTTTTTTAAATTTTGTCAGGTTCGGCTTTCTTCAAAAATATACTACAAGCCGAACCTAGCAGAGTAACTCTGTTTTTTTTTTGTCGTTCAAGCCGGTGAAATAATATTAGAAGCTTCGAACTCGACAACAAAACTCGGTTTTCTTTTTTTTGTTAGGTTTCACATCAAAATAATACTACAAGCCAACCTCATGTAAAAACTCGATTTTCATCACCATCGGGTTCGGCTTTTATTGAATTAATGGTACAAGACGAACCTTCTCATGTGTTCATGGTTCCGGGCTTCAGAAAAACGACATGTTTCATAACCAAAAACTAAATCATTTAAGTATTTCGTTTTGATGGGTACATGTAACTGCAATTCTAGTCAAAATATCATCCTCTTCATACACGAAAATCAAAAGACACAAAATATACGGATAAATCCATGAAACATTTTTTATGGAGATCCTAAACGAATCTCATCCTCTTCACTGACCTCTTTCTCATCCTCTTCACTGACCTCATTCTCATCATCTTCACTGACCTCTTGCTTATCATCTTCATCTTCGTCACTTGAAAACTCAATTACTTGTCCACTTGGGGGCTGCACATTCAAAAAATTCCAAAGATCCATTTCCGTCGCATAATTTGCACACCAATCCATCGAATAATTATTTTCAAATCTAGGCCAAAAGGCTGCACTCATCAAGGGTGGTAACGGGCAACCGGGTTTAAGTTTGAGGCCGATAAAATGACAATTTTGAACAAATCCAATAACAAGTCTTCTATCCTTTACACCATCATGGCAAGGTTTTGTTGAGGCGCGTAAAGTAAATCTACTACTTTTCGTTCATGCGAAACAATGTACGACGCAATCGAATGTCTCCGCTATTAAAAACCCATAAATGGGCATTACCATCCAATGTTCTTCGGTAATGATAAAATCCCCATGCAAACGACGTTGGAATGCAACGTACTCCGCTACCACCCCGCATCTCTTCTTGACCTGTTCTCATCATTGTCTTATAGAATTTTTGTTTTTACGTAGGGTTTCTAAATAATCGTTACCGAATATAGTTCACTTCATTTTCGGGGGCAACTGGATTATTCCCTTCCTTAAAAGGACCAAGTTATTCCGCCGTGACGTAATAACCACAATTTCCATCACCTTGCACGTCGTCCATTGCTATAATATGCTCATGAATTATTGGCGATAGATCTTCCAAGTAGTTATCGTATATAAAATTGATAGGCCTCAAATACTTACCGGACTTATCTCTTTTGGGTCCTCTCATCCTACCAATTTCATGTAAGGTCCTTTTCTCCTTTATCTTAGTTTGTGAAGGATACATCTTAGCCTTCCCCTTGACATCCTCTTTACTATCCTTTGCTTGTGACGGACAATCATTATCATTCACCTCTTTGTTACTTGTTTCGGCTTTTTGAATACTCATACGACCTCGTTTTTTTGGAACTTTGACTTCTTCCTCCTTCATCAACTTCTCAATTTCCTTCTTTGCCTTTTCATACCTTGCATCATGGTAGTCAACCCCGGATGGATCCCTTTTGGCTTGTCTAGTTTGAAAATTATTCATTTTCTTACTCTTCCTACCTTTCGGTTCACTCTTTTCCGGTTCCAAAATATTTTCTTGGGTGAAAGGATACATGACCGGCAACATGTCCCACAGGATTTTCTTTTGAGCTCGGAACATATTCCTATACATCTCCGCCAACTTTTTCCCATTTGTCGTGTCCCATATCTCTAGATCACCCTCGTCGTCTTCGGTTGGGAGAGGATCGAAGCTTAATTATTTCCAAAAATGATCAATATCCTCAAATGGTATGATACCATCCTTTGTAAATCGAAGTAGGTCGTATGAGATGGAATTCCCATAGATGTCTTCATTTTACAAACACACTCTTCCTCCAAGTTGGCTCCTAATGTCTTAATCAAATCCACTTCTTGCATCAACAAGTCGATGCATAGAAAGGAAACTCTATAAGTTAATTCTTGTAGCCAATTACTACCATAATGCTTGTGTCTAAACATAAGGTTATGCTCGAACGCAACTTTAATTCTCACAACATCACTTTTGAAATATTCATCAATTGCATCAAAAACCGTGACAAAAGTGTCAACACATCCAAAAAGGTTCTTCTTCAACCGATAATGAGCCGACTCTACCATACTTGTGGCTTGGTTGTCGGCAGTTTGTGACGATTTGTGAAACAAACCCATGAACCTTTCTTTATTAGGTTCCAACACATCTTTGACCAAGTAAGTAATGACATCGGGGTAGTCAGTTTTCCAATGCTCAATAAGCATTTTAAAATTTTCTTCATAGACATCCTCGGTGATTGACCATACCAAAGCTTCCCATTCGCCTTGGAAAGAAGCCCACAACATCTCATTATGTTCATATGCTTTCAAGAATTCCTTCTTTTTCTTTACTCGTGTCTCCAATGGTAGTTTAACAATATTATCTAATTCTTTCAACTTAAGTGGTTGAATTTTCGGTTGGCAATTTTTCCTCACATTGCACCATATGTGGAACGTACAAAGAAAATTGAATGCATCCGGAAATACCTTCTTAATAGTATACATCAACGATGAATCTTGATCGGAAACAAACACTTAGGAAGAGCACCCTTCCGGAAGATTAACATTAATTGTTCTAACCCCAAAACATAACTCTCTTTCTTCTCGTTTTTCAAGAAACAAAAAACCACAGTGAACGGTGCCTTTGTCGAAGTATGACCCATAATGTTCATCAACGGCATATCATATTTATTAGTCTTGTAATGCAATCCAATATAATAACTTGTGGGAAGCATATAGCCAATTGGACGCATTCCGGGTGGGCAAGGAAAATGTGTGTGACTTGACCGAAGTCATCCAACTTCTTTTGGCAAGCGTAGTTATTCTTCACCCCTAACCACATTACTTGTTGCATCACCATCCTACCTTGCAAATTGAGTCTTCTAATCTTTTGTCTTGAATTGTAGATAGTTTGCATAGTCGACTTGTTATTCTTGTTGTCCGCCTTCAATTTGCTAAGAATCCTAGACGGTGGCAAACGTGCTCGTGTCATTTTATCTACTTCTAGCATCTCGTCGGGTTTGAGTCGCGCTACTTTCGCATGTCCAAGAAGGTCTTTGGGACGTGGGTGGTTATGACGACAATGCATATCTTTATTCATTATCAAATAGTGATCTTCTTTGTTCAAGGACTTATTCTTGAGTTTGAAAACGATCTTGAAAGGGCAATTTCTTTTCTTTGTCTTCGTCCCATTCTTTCTCCCGTCTTCCCAACATATACTCTGCCTTTTCAACCTTGCTAGCGCCGGTTCCACTACGCTCACAAATCATTTCAAACCGATCCTCGGCTTTGTTGTCCTTTAACTAGTACACAATTTACCTTCATCGCGTGTTTCTCAACCCAATCAAGAACTTCGGGTTTAGTTTTCCATCTCTACGTTCATTCCAAAACAAATAATTTGTAAGAAAAACTTTGGAATATTCCGACAACATTAAGGTAAACAAAAAGTTCTTACATACCAAATCATTTTGGAAGTGATCCTTGGTATCCTCGTGAATTATATCTACTGGATCAGGTTGATTTTCCATGGGTACAGGTCCGCCAAGCACGATCTACAAAGAATATCACAAGTTTAAATACTAGAAAAGGAATATAATAGCAATGTTCGGCTCATTCGATAATCATATTATGCGCCTAACCATGAATGCGCTTACATGGTTTCTTTTTATACGATATTCTCAATATGTGCCGAACCACGAATAATATTTTAACCCAAAAATTAACAAATTAATGTTCGGCTCATACTATAATCATATTATGTGCCGAACCTTGAACATTTAGAGGTTTAGGCTTATACGGTATCCTCAATATATGCCGAACCAATAACAATATTTTAACCCAAAAATTAACAAATTCATGTTCGGCTCATACGATTTTGAATATATAAGCCGAACCATTAATTATTTTTATTCCGGGCTATTCAGGATGTTTTTCGGCTTACTATGAAACTTTCATATAAGCCGAACTAGTGTCTAGCAAAAAGGTTGGAATTGAAAATTAAAGGTTCGACGCATGCTGTAAACAGATTAAGTGAGCCGAACCGTTCATCATTCGGTTGATTCGGCTCATAGATGTGAGCCGAACCTCAACCTGGTTCGCCGAACCATGAAGCGAAAATCCAAACTTTTGATAATTTCGAGCTATAGAAGTGAGATTGAGCATAAGATAGAAGTGTACATGTGTATTAGAAGCATTGGGTTCCTCATATATGTACTCATCATCTGGATTTGGCTCATAAAAAGCATCATCTTGAGTTTGTGTTTGAGTTTGAGCTTGAGTTTGAGTTTGGGTAAAATCATTCTCATAATCTAAGAAATCAGCCATTTGGGAATCATTGTTGTAGTTGATATGTATTTTCCTAGGTTTTTTATATGAATTATGACCCTCCTCATCCTCCATTGAATCAAGAATTAAAATTTTCTCACTTTCTCCTTCTCGTTCTCTCCTTCTTAACCAAAACTTTGATTATTTTTTTCCATATTTTTTCATCTAAAAAACCTTTATAATTCTGAACATTATCTTAATCACTAAGCAAAATATTTAATCACTAATCCAGATTACTAACACTAATAGGTAAAGGGTAGATTTGCCATTAAAAAAATTGGGTTAAAGGGATATCTGATTTTGTTATTTCACAACCTTTTTTGTCTTTATTCAGTATGCCTAGAAAGATTTCAGTATGCCAAAAATCAGCATTCTTGGAAAATGCCATACAATTACATATAAAAGTATGAAAATTTTATGGAAGTTGGATAAAAAAACCTCCCTAGTTTGAGGTATATGGATTTTATTTGAGGCATGTTACTAAAACACAAAGAAGGTCATTAGGAACCAATTTCCCCAAACCCCTTAGCCAACTATTCTCTTACTGCCTATTTTACCCCTGATTAATCATTTTAGGTGTTAACTAACCGTGTTAGATGTGAGATCCACTAATGTAAATCGAATTTCACAACATCAAATGACTGAAGAAAAAAAATTGATTTTTTTTTTCGAAAACAACACCCAGAATCGGTTTACGTTCATGCACTCTTGGACTGATTATGGGTTGGTGTTTTGGAATTCACGAAGGACATCAAGAATTTGTTAACGTATGCATAGATAAAATTTGATTCCTACAATCGGGTTTCTTTTGTCAAACCGATTGTTTCATTTTCATAAGAAAAAAAATTCATTCATACTTTCATTCATTTCCAAATCTACTCATTTTCAAAGGAATCACGGATGCACTTAGCACGTGCATCGATCCTTTGAACCCCTAGGCGACCCTAGTGTGCGAGTTATAGTCTCGTGAGGTTTACATAGAGATCTACCCATAAAATATACACAAAAACTCCTAAAACTATCAATCTTCATCAGAGGAGTCCGAGTCCGATTCACCCACCATAAAGTCCGAGGCATACTCCGGAATTTTGGATACCATGAAGTGAAAGCTTTTATCAAATGTGAATTCTTCTCCCTTTTCCTCCAAGTAGTACGCTTTCACGACTTCATGCTACAAAAACACAACACAAACTTACTTTGTTAATGTTGTTTAATTAGAAGATCGAACAACATAAAGTAAAAATACTTACAAATTGTTAAAGGGACAAGGTAAAGTGGCTAACATTCAAAATCCGTTGTTGGATAGTTATAAAAGAAACTATCGCATTTTGGATAACTTAGTACCTATCATGGATTTTGAAAAAGTGGTGGTCTAACAACCTCACCCAATATTTCAATTAGCAATCTATATGGACAAACTCCAATATTATTCCAAGAGAATCAACTAGACAGTCAAACCTAATCAATGGAAATATATCCAAGAGTTATATCTATGTTTCACAATGTAATCAGCAAATCAAACAGATAGAAATCCGCGAGCCTGATTATCATGTGAAACAACTTGAACGGTACCAAAGACCAATGTACAAGTGTCAATCAATTTATATCAACAACCAAAGGTTGGATTATCTAATTGATTGAACTACGCACAACCTGTGATATTTTAATTATATAGAAAATATAATGCGGAAAAGAAATAACACAAACACCAGAAATTTTGTTAACGAGGAAACCGCAAATACTGAAAAACCCCGGGACCTAGTCGATATTGAACACCACACTGTATTAAGCCGCTACAGACACTAGCCTACTCCAAGTTAAGTTCATACTGGAATGTAGTCGAGCCCTAACCAATATCACACTGATCAAGGTACAGTTGCGTTCCTTACACCTCTAGAACCACGCCGGATTCTGTGCACTTGATTCCCTTAGATGATCTCACACACAACTAAGAGTTGCTACGACCCAAAGTCGCAGACTTGATAAACAAATCTGTATCACACAAAAAAGTCTATTGAATAGATAAATCTGTCTCCCACAGATATACCTACGAGTTTTGTTCTGTCTTTTGATAAATCAAGGTGAACAGGAACCAATTGATAAACCTAACTTATATTCCCGAAGAACAACCAAGTAATATCAATCACCTCAAAATAATCTTAATCGATTAACGAAACAAGATATTGTGGAATCACAAACGATGAGACGAAGATGTTTATGACTACTTTTCTATCTTACCTATCGGAGAATAAATCTTGAGCAAATATTAAAGAAGATAGTACTCAATCACAATAGAAAACATCAACATCAGAACACGCAACTACATAGAAAATGGTTGGGTCTGGATTCACAATCCCAATGAAGTCTTTAAGTCGTTAACCTACAGGGTTTTAGAAAAACCTAAGGTTAAACGAGAATCGACTCTAGTCGCAACTACTATCACACAGAAGGTGTGGGGATTAGGTTTCCCAGTTGCTAGAGTTATCCCTCGTATAGTCTCCACATCAGGGTTTGAAATCAATGCTACCTTGGTAACAAAGCATTCAATATTCACCGTTAGATGAAAACATGATTAGATTAAAGCTAATATCTTTCAACCGTTAGATCGAACTTAGCTTGTCATACACAAATGAAATGCACCTACATTTACATAAGGATAACTGTACCTAAACATGTACACTTAGTTGGTTCAAAAATAGTTAACCGAGGTTATCCATATGAACACTTTCATATCAACCTTATTCATCTTTATCACAACTAGTTCAAATGACTCAAATAAAACTAGTTAGAGAGTTGTACAATTGTTTATATTCTCATAGAAGTATACAAGACACAATTGAAGCCAAATCGATTTTGATTCACTCAATCATTTCATGAACATTATAGCCACGGTTTGCAAAAGATTGCATTCCTCAATATATAAATGTATTAGTTCATAAACAAACCGATTTTAGAACATAACCTACTCGAGTATGCAAACGTGTACGCATACTTAAGTGGTCGGACTTAGTTTGCTTCGCGGTGATGCGAACATGTACGCATACCTCCAAACTCAGTTGGATTCCGAAACTTGAACTTACGCCAGTACACGTACGTGTACGCATACTAAGTTCCCGGACTTATATTAACCAACCAGTACGCGTAAGTGTATGCATACTATGGTTCCCGTACTTGGACCTACACACATGCAAGTACGCATACTGTGTTTGTATCCAATCATGGTTACTTGTTCTAAACTCTCATTTCAATCATTAAAACATTCTTAGAATACGACAATAGATGTCTCACACAACTATTAGCTTCAAAGCAATTTTCAAATGATCAAATGATCAATACGAAACATTCCGAGTCTTCACCAAATGATTGCATCACACAAATCATGTAAGATGTTACACAAAGCGATTTTCGCATGATCATCTTTGACTTTCACAAGAATAAAAGATGAACTTGGTTAAAGCAAAATCTTACCAACACATATTTCGAGAAATAGATAAGCGGCATTAACTCAGCTCGAAATATGAAATGTGTATAATGAAGTCTATATAGCAATACAACTTTTGTCTCAATAGGAGATAGAATAGAAATAGACTTTCCAAGTGATAGATGAGTTCAAGTCTTTGCTTGCCGTAGTGCAAGTTGTGCAAGGCTTGGATAGGCCGGCGTAAAACCTATGTTCTACTTTTAGGAGATATTCTCTAGTCGACCCGGTACTAGCTACTGGAAAAGACTTTGGATTTAAGATGAGTTCAAGTCTCCACATACCTTTTGTTGATGAAGTTCCACAAGTTCCCTTGAGTAGTTCTGAAAAAGAGGGTGTACAACAACCACACCCAACAATTCGTTTGGCAATCTGAATAGACAAACTCCAATATACTTTTCAAGAGAATCAACTAGACAGTTTGACTCAATCTAGAGAAAAGTATATCCAAGAGTTTTGTATCTCTATATCTCAATTCAATCTGCAATCAGAAAATAAAAATTCGCGAGCCCGATTGAATATAAGAGAAATAACTTGAACGGTACCAAAGACTAATGTTCAAGGATCAATCAATCTCAAACAACAACCAGATGTTGGATTTCCCAATTGATCGATTCAACGCACAACCTATGATATTTCAATTACATAACAAAATATAATGCGGAAAAGAAATAACACAGAGTCCATAAGTTTTGTTAACGAGGAAACCGCAAATGCAGAAAACCCAGGGACCTAGTCCAGATTTGAACACCACACTATATTAAGCCGCTACAGACACTAGCCTACTACCAATGAACTTCGGACTGGACTGTAGTTGAACCCTAATCAATCTCACACCGATTTAAGGTACAGTTGTGCTCCTTACGTCTCTGATCCCAGCAGGATAATACGCACTTGATTCCCTTAGCCGATCTCACCCACAACCAAGAGTTGCTACGACCCAAAGTCGAAGACTTGATAAACAAATCTGTCTCACACAGAAAAGTTTATATGAATAGATAAAAATGTCTCCCACAGAAATACCTATGAGTTTTGTTCCGTGTTTTGATAAATCAAGGTAAACATGAACCAATTGATAAACCAGACTTATTTCCCGAAGAACAACCTAGTATTATCAATCACCTCACAACAATCTTAATTGTATGGTAGCAAAACAAGATGTTGTGGAATCACAAAGGATGAGACGAAGATGTTTGTGATCACTTTTTATCTTGCTTATCGGAGAATAAATCTTGTTCCAATCTTAAAGAAGATCGTACCCAAACACGATAGAAGATGCAAGATCATATCAAGCAACTACAGAGAAAATAGTTGGGTCTAGCTTCACAATCCCAATGAAGTCTTCAAGTCGTTAACCTACAAGGTTTCGTGAAAAACCTAAGGTTAAAACAGAATCGACTCTAGATTATGCAACTAGTATCACACGGGAGGTGTGGGGATTAATTTTCCCAGTTGCTAGAGTTCTCCTTTATATAGTTTTCAAATCAGCGTTTGCAATCTAAGTTACCTTGATAACAAAGCATTCATTATTCACCGTTAGATGAAAACCTGATTAGACTCAAGCTAATATCTTTCAACCGTTAGATCGAACTTAGCTTGTTACACGCAAATGAAGTGTACCTTCATTTAGGTTTATGTAACCGTACATAAACGTGTACACCATGTTGTCTCAACAATAGTTGACCAAGGTATATGAACACTCTTATATCAACCTTATTCATTTTAACCATAACTAGTTCAAATGGGTCAAATGAAACTAGTTAAAGAGTTGTTCAATTGCTATATTCTCATAGAAGTATACAAAAACACAATCGAAGCAAAACCATTTTGATTCACTCGAATTAATCATGAACATTATAGCCACGGTTTGCAAGAATGCATTCCTTAATATATAAATATATTAGTTCATGTACATAACCGATTTTAGAACTTTAACCTTCAAGTACGCGAATGGGTACGCATACATGAAATACACGGACTGAAATTGGGTTTCACCAATACGCGAACAGGTACGCATACCTCCAATCCCAGCAGAAAATCTCGGACATGAACCTTACGACAGTACGCGTATGGGTGCGCATACTTAGGTTCCCGGACTTCTCAAACCAACATGTACGCATACGCGCATACTATGGTTCCCGAACATGGACAACATATGTGCAAGAGTACACAACATGTCACAATCCAATAATGGTAAAGTGTTTTAACTCTTATTTCAATCATTGAAACTTTCTTAGAGAATGACAATAGCCGTTTTCACACACTATTAGCATCAAAGCAATTTTCAAGTTATTGAAATAATCATAACGAAACATTCCAAGTCTACACCAAATGATTGTATCACACAAACCATGTAAGATGTTGCTTGGAAATTTTCACATGATCATCTTTTGACTTTCGTCATGAATACAAGATGAACTTGGTCGAAGCGAAAGCTTGCCAACACATATTCCGAGAAATATGTAAGCGAGTTAAACTCAACTCGAAATCTCAAATGTGTATAATAGAAAACTATATCGTAACACGACTTATGTCTCAATATAGGAGATAGAGTAGAAATAAACTTTCCAAGTGATAGATTAGTTTCAGTCTCCACATACCTTTTTGTTGATGAAGTTCCACAAGCTCTCCTTAGTAGTTCTTCGTATTCAAAGATGAACGCCGCGAAGTCTAATGCTCAACTACACAATCTATCCTAGTCCAAGACATCTATAAGTAGACTAGAAATCAAGACTTATAGTTTTGATCACTAACATTTACAAACAAGATTGAGATAGAAACGCTTGTGACTTCGACCGAGCAGTTCTCTAACAAGTTCTTCGTCTTCAATCGATAAACGCCGTGAAGTCTAAAGCTCAACTACACATTCTATCCTAATCCGAGACTTAGCTATAAGTAGACTAGAAATCTTCGTCACTTTCAAGTACTCTAATGATTCCAAATGTGTTCAACTCAGCATCATAGTTGTTGAAGATCCGTAGCTATAACAATGAGAAAACAGTTGCTCTCAATCATTGTTATACAGTGTCATAGTATCATTATACAGTATCAAAGTTCAATTGTATCACAACTTTGACAACAATACTATGGTGATATGTATCACTCACCGTTAGTCAATACTTCATCTCACAATGAAAACCACTCCCCCTTACATAATGATCCGTAAACCATATGTATTTGTAGTGTGAACTACACATTAATTCTCTCCCTTTTTGTCAAAAAAAATTGGCAAAGGTACGAAAATTAGTGGGATCCTCATAAAATTTTCATGGAGATACTTCATGACCAAAAGAGAACAACATATCAACTTGTTTAGATGCCATCAAATAGCCGAAGCTAAATGCATTCATCAAGGAGTTTATAAAGATACAAGACAACCCCTATAATATTCCACAACCACATTCCACACAAAGATTTGGAAATTAAGCACAAGTTCAAAATAAGAACTCTCTCTCATAAAATGTCATTCCCGAAAGAACAACAAGAGCGACCTTACTTTTACAAGAAAAGAAGGATTTCATTGGACATTTACAAATCACATAAGAATATGAATTTGTATCCAAAAATCTCAATTGAATTAACCGCAAGGAAAATGATCAATTCAATTGGCCATGCTCAACATAAGAGAACTTACGGAGCAACACAGTATATACAAAAAGATGTGGATCAGGGAAAGACCAATACTATGGAATAATCAATGATCCATTCTATTTTTCATCACTATTTGCACAATGACATATAATAGACTTAATCTTTGTAAACAAAAGTTCATCCTTTCTTCCATCAATATTTGCATAATGACATAAAAGGCTTAACTTTTGTAGTCAAAAGTTCATTCTATCTTTTATCAATACTTTCATACCGACATATAATATAGATAACTTTTTAACAAGTATGGGACAGTCAAGGTTCACGGACGTAAACAACATATCCCATAACATTTTGCAATATATAAAACCATAAAGATTAATACTGCAAAAATCATCTTCCAAATCAACTTTAGAATTTAAATAAATAAATATAAAAACATTGCAAGATGAAAACGTTGGCAATAGCTATGTGTACTCACAATAATGTGTATTACAAACCCTAGTTATCCTTCTTAAAAACACAAGAATAAAATCTCATAAGAAGTTTCCTAGACATAATAGATAAAACAAAAACTATTCTAAAACCAACACAACCGAACACATATTGAAATCAGAGTTTGTGTTCAGTATCTTCACGGGTTTCAAGACCTTCAAGCTTGTGACAAATGGAATTGATTGCATCCTTGGACACGGTATTTTCCTTGAGACGATTCTCAACACGTGTCTTCATAAGAGTAAGGTCAGAGTTAACCTTCTTCAATTTCTTTCTTAACATGTCAAGATTTTTTAAGGTATCAACAAGAAGCAATTTTGCATCGTTAAACCGACCGATAAAATCTTGAACAACTTCAGTAAAAATCTCTTCATCATCCTCAATATCTGAGTAAGTATCAGGAGATTGAGGAGAGGTGTCATTAACTTCCACAAGTGTTCTTTTCTCCTCTTCTTTGAAACCACAACCGTTATCAAGAAAACCTTTTGGAAAGTTACACGTTCTCGAAGGAGATGCCATCTTCTTAAGCAAAAACAAACCAAAAGTATGCGTGCTTGAACAAAAGCTTTTTGTATTTATGGATTTTCAAGAAAACAGAGTTTAGGGTTTCCAAAGCTGGTCCGTGACAAGTAACGTGGGTACCCGTACGAACACAATCTTGACCCATAGCTGGAAAATACCCAAATAGTGAAAAACAAGAAATAACACTGTTTGTTCAGCAATGTTTCTGCTACAAGAAGGATTTTACACATTCTAACTCAATAAATTTTATATTCTCATCAGAGAAAAATTTAGAGCATAAAAGTAGCAATTTTTGAGACAAAATAAAAAGACTTGAAAAGATTTGTCAACATACAAATACTTATGCAGAAATGTTTGTGACTGATACTCCAGCTAAGAACGATAAGAAAATAGCCAGACAATCAGAGAACATTTTGCCATCAAGTATACCTGATCATATCTCACTCAACCAGGATTTTTTTTGTGAGTGAGATTTCAACCTTGTAATTAATTAGCACAAGTATGAGCCTTGAGCTCATCAAATGAACGTTGTTTTCGGTTAACCCTCTTTCTCCTGATCTTTGGAGGAAAACCGTTATGATGCGAAAAGTTATCATAATATTTACTATCGTCAAAATACGACGCATAGTTTTTTTTTTCTTACCTGAAGAATTTTGACAAGAGAGAATTGACAGCATGTTAATAATCTCTTTATAACCTTCAATTATCATTTTTAGGTTGTCTTCCATATCTCCATTTTTTTATTCCTTCTTTTGGTACCTTTTTCACATCATGAACAACATTATCTCCCTTTTTAATAGAAAAAGATCCTCGAGCTCTTCTTGGACGAAATGGTTTGGGAAGACTGTTTCTCAATTGAACATTTGAGGAACACATTGAACTGACTTTCCTGGTGGGGTACATAGGGTGAGTACTAAAACCAATTGGTTTAGACATACGAATGTCAGTTACACCTTTGAGAATTAAATCTAAGGTGTGTTGAAGACGATCAACAGAATAGTCATTCAACCTAGATTTACTCTTTTGTTCACCATGTCCTTTTGAATCACAAAAGAGACATACTTTCTGATCACCTAAGTGATTAGACAAAACAGTCTTAATACCATCGTTAGGAGATATCTTCCTTCCATGTGATGTGGATATTCCTTGATTAGAGGAAGACACAAGCACATCTTTTTTGACAGGAAGGGATTTCGATTTTGCTTGTGGAACAGAAACTTTTCCAGTTAAGTCAGAAGGAGTTGGTATAGTGGACTCCTTGGAACATTCTTGAATAGAGAGTTTACTAAAAATAAGTTCAGTTTCCAAAGCATCCTCCTTGAGTTTTCCCTCAGACAGAGTTTGTGAAGAACATACATAGGCATTTTCCTCACAAAGGACCTTTAGAAGAGAGTCACGCTCATTTATCATACCAACAAGGACATTGACTTTGTGTTTCAACCGGTTGACATTATTAGCCTGGATTCTAACAAGTTTTAGAATCACTGCACTCTCTTTGGTCAGCTTCCCTTTCAACTTCAGAGTCGACTCGTCAAAGGGTAGACAGGGTAACACTTTTCAATGGAAGTCTGTTTCGTTAGAACACTAGGTTCGTCTATATTCGAGATTGACGAATCTTTATCTTTAATAGATTTCATAGAAACGGATCTTTTATTTCTGGTGATGCGTTTACCAGAGATAACACTTCTGTCCATATTCAGATCGCTACAAACACATACTTATAAGGTATTTAATGTGTTTGTCTGCTCTGATACCAATTGAAAAAGAGGGGGTACGACAACCACACCCAACAATTCGTTTGGCAATCTGAATAGACAAACTCCAATATACTTTTCAAGAGAATCAACTAGACAGTTAAGACTCAATCTAGAGAAAAGTATATCCAAGAGTTTTGTATCTTTATATCTCAATTCAATCTGCAATCAACAAATAGAAATTTGCGAGGCCGATTGAATATAAGAGAAATAACTTGAACGGTACCAAAGACCAATGTTCAAGGATCAATCAATCTCAATCAACAACCATAGGTTGGATTTCCCAATTGATCGATTCAACACACAACCTGTGATATTTCAATTATATAACAAAATATAACGCGGAAAAGAAATAACACAGACACCAGAAGTTTTGTTAACGAGGAAACAACAAATGTAGAAAAACCCCGGGACCTAGTCCAGATTTGAACACCACACTGTATTAAGCCGTTACAGACACTAGCCTACTACCAATGAACTTTGGACTGGACTGTAGTTGAACCCTAATCAATCTCACACTGATTAAGGGTACAATTGTGCTCCTTACGTCTCTGATCCTAGCAGGATACTACGCACTTGATTCCCTTAGCTGATCCCACCCACAACCAAGAGTTGCTACGACCCAAAGTCGAAGACTTGATAAACAAATATGTCACACACAGAAAAGTCTATAGGAATAGATAAATCTATCTCCCACAAAAAAACCTATGAGTTTCGTTCCGTGGTTTGATAAATCAAGGTGAATAGGAACCAATTGATAAACTGGACTTATATTCCCGAAGAACAACCTAGTATTATCAATCACCTCACAACAATCTTAATCGTATGGTAGCAAAACAAGAGGTTGTGGAATCACAAACGATGAGACAAAGATGTTTGTGATTACTTTTTATCTTGCTTATCGGAGAATAAATCTCGGGCCATTCTTAAAGAAGATCGTACCCAAACACGATAGAAGATGCAAGATCAGATCACGCAACTACAGAGAAAATAGTTGGGTCTGGCTTCACAATCCTAATGAAGTCTTCAAGTCGTTAACCTACAAGGTTTCGTGAAAAACCTAAGGTTAAAGGAGAATCGACTCTAGCTTATGCAACTAGTATCACACAGGAGGTGTGGGGATTAGGTTTCCCTATTGCTAGAGTTATCCTTTAATATAGTTTTCAAATCAGGGTTTGCAATGTAAGTTACCTTGGTAACAAAGCATTCAATATTCATCGTTAGATGAAAACCTGATTAGACTCAAGCTAATATCTTTCAACCGTTAGATCGAACTTAGCTTGTTACACACAAATAAAATGTACCTTCATTTAGGTTTATGTAACCATACCTAAACGTGTACACCATGTTGCTCAACAATAGTTAACCAAGGTTAGCCATATGAATACTCTCATATGAACCTTATTCATCTTAACCATAACTAGTTCAAATGGCTCAAATGAAACTAATTAAAGAGTTGTTCAATTGCTATATTCTCATAGAAATATACAAGAACACAATCGAAGCAAAATCGGTTTGATTCACTCGAACCAATCATGAACATTATAGCCATGGTTTGCAAGAATGCATTCCTTAATATATAAATGTATTAATTCATGTACAAAACCGATTTTAGAACTTTAACCTTCAAGCACGCGAACGGGTACGCATACTTGAAATACCCGGACTGAAATTGGGTTTCGCCAGTACGCGAACAGGTACGCATACCTCCAATCCCAGTAGAAAATCTTGGACATGAACCTTACGACAATACGCGTACGGGTGCGCATACTTAGGTTCCCGGACTTCTCAAACCAACATGTACGCATATGTGTACGCATACTATGGTTCCCGGACATGGACAACATATGTGCAAGAGTACACAACATGTCACAATCCAATAATGGTTAAGTGTTCTAAACTCTTATTTCAATCATTTAAACTTTCTTAGAGGATGACAATAGCCGTTTTCACACACTATTAGCATCAAAGCAATTTTCAAGTTATTGAAATAATCATAACGAAACATTCCAAGTCTACACCAAATGATTATATCACACAAACCATGTAAGATGTTACTCGGCAACTTTCACATGATCATCTTTTGACTTTCGTCAAGAATATAAGATGAACTTGGTCGAAGCGAAAGCTTGCCAACACATATTGGTAGGCCTCTAAAGGTGTATGAATTTATGGCCTACGGTGATACCGCAAGTGCACGGCGTCTATCGGAGACGCGGCAAGTACGGGTCGATCCACAGAGACGAGGGGTGCTTCTTGTATGATCTAAGGCTTCTTCAACTGAATTCTAAATGAGTAACATAGTGACAACAGATATTTTGTGCCGATACGGCTGATTTTGAATCATGAACCTAAACTAAGGTAAACAAGGACAAAGGGGTGCTTGGGTTATCAAATCCACCTCTAAATTCCTATTCCGTGTTGAACTAAATTGAGCTTCTTGTTGTCCTGTGATTGATAAGGGCGGTTTCAATTCCACCACCTATCTCTCCCCTCGTAATGCCTCAATTAACAAATAAAGTGCGACCCGAGCACTAGTTGTCTAATTTAGTACAACTAGTCAAGGGAATCAAAGATTTGTATCTAAGGTTGAGCTGCAATACACTCAACACAATTGAGACCTAACTACAGTGTATCCATGGCTTTGGTATACACTGTGAGAGAAAAGCATTGGGTATTTGTAATTGAAGACATTTGATAACATTAAGCATTCAAGATGGTTCAATCATAGTTAAAAACAGAATATGGAGTTAGGGTCTCATTGAAACCCTTAGCAACTAAATTAAAACACTAAAACAACAGAAAATTAAATCTACAAGGATGCTCTGCTAATCCAGGCATGAGCAAAAATAACTTCTACATCATCTATTTATACATGCACAAAGAAACCCTAAAATACCAAACCCTAATTTCTTTTTAATTCGAAAATAAACTAAATACTCACCCATACTCTCTGATTCATCCCTTCACTGATTGTGCGGCTCTCTGACTCCCTTGATGTTGCTTGTTAGAGAAAACCCTAAGTCTAGCTATCTCAACCCTAGCCTCTAAGTTAGAAGAAGCTATGGGTAAAGATGACTAGAACTAGGGTGATGGAGGAGTTGTTGAGGCGGCTGTTGTGCTGACAAGAGATGGTGGTGAGGGTGTGTCAGGAAGAGATGATGGAGGTGGTGCGACAGGGGATGGAGATGGAGGTAAAGAGCAGAGCTCTGCTCTGTCGCGGTGAGGGAGAAGAGGAAGAAAGAGAAAGAATGAGTAGGGTTTTGGTTCGATAGGTGAAGATATAGGGTTCTTCAGTGTGAGGCGGGTATATCGATAGAAGATGAGACGGGCCGAGCGAGCGTAGGATGGAGCTGATAGAGATCTGAACGGCTCAGGATATAAGCTGGTGATTCTGCTGTTGAGCGAGAACATCCAACGTTGATGTGCAAGGCCGAGAGAGCGTAGGATGTGGCGAGTGAAGATCTTAACGGCTCAGGAATGATGGACTCGGATCCGGGTCACGGGTCGGAGATGGATAGCTTGGGCCCATGTCTTGTAGATGAGTTGCTACTTGTTGGGTTGCAACAGGTTGCGCGCGCGGGCTTCGGCTTTACTTGCTCCATAGATGTTTGGCTCCAATTCTTCGCTCTTTTGGCTCCTCGATTTCTCCGGACTTTATTTATTGCCTAAAAACACAAAATTAATTAATACAAATATTTATTCTTGAAAACAAAGAAAACACAGAATCTGGGATAATATCTGATTTATGAGCACAAAAGATGAGTAAAATGCCAATAAAAAGGTGTATAAATATGCACTATTTGGCACTCATCAAATACCCCCAAACCTGAATTTTACTTGTCCTCAAGTGAAACAAATTAGGAAATCCTAACTATACCACCTGTCGTAGGTCTCTCGAATGCATTTAGCGTATGCACTAAGCCTTTAAACCCCTAGGTGTCCCTAGTGGACGAGTTGTAGTCTCGTGAGGGTTTACCGGAGGTGTACCCACAAAACCTTCTCTAACTTCAGTGTAACGAGAGTCTCAAGCCTCCAAGAAGCTATGAGGACATAGAGTTTCTGCGTGCTAGTAACATGAAGTTAGAACTACCAAAGAACGCATTCTCATCCTTAAGTGCTTTGAAGTAACCATACCATATGAAAGAATTCGGATTCGATTGTGATCATAAGCCTCGACTTCACCTCACCATTAGGGTTTTATGATAATTGCACTCAAAAAGATCGCTTTTTTAGTCTCTCATGTGTGCAGAATAAAGAGAGAAATCACTGCACACGTTGTAGGTAAGAAGGGTAACCTTCCAAATAAAAATCTGGAGACTCCACAAAAGTGTGGACAAAAAGAATCTTTTTCTGATGATCTCTAAGAAAGGAAATCAACCATTAGCAAGGGGTGGGAGTACTCACTCACTTCTCAACCGATCGGCAATTAATATCACTCTCTCATAAGAACCATAGAAACGTCTTCACTCTTCGGTCTTCGGTCTTCAAATGATGATGAACTTCTAAACTTCACAAAACTTGACAATTTTTAACTTTTCTACTCAAATTCCTTGTTGTTTGGATTTTTCTTTTTAAATTCTTCTTTACCATGGTGGTAGCAAAAATAAACTACAATATTTTTTTGATTTTTGATTTTTGATTGAATTTTTTTTTTTTTTTTTTTACACAATAAGTGAAAATAAAAATACAAATAATGAAACAACTAACTCCATGGACAAAGGACTTTATCACTCAATTTTTCCACACTTGTATTGTCTTGATTTTATAAATTTTATTAATTCTCATCCTATTTTCTTTTCTTTTTCTTTGTTGCACGTAAACCTTGGACTATATCAATTTTTCTTTCAATATTCTGATGACGCTCCGTTTGTTGACGATGATGTGTTTCTATGGGTCTTGCTGATTGAGAGAGAGAGATGCTAACTGCAAATCGGTATTTAGAAGGAGTTTTCATCTTTAGACGTCACCCTCATGATTGACAAAAACTAGCACTCAAGAGATCAAAAGTAGTGCTGAAATTGGTGCGAAGTTGGGTAGCTCACCATTCCTACCCTAATTTACGTACGGTGACACACACTCTAACAGCTTTTCTAGAAAGTTGCAAAAAATTGAAGGTTGGTGCCTCACTTGATGTAAATTGGGTAGTCTCCACTATGGGTGATCACAATTCTACTACCGAATATCTAAACAAAGACCTAATTCCTCTCCGGTATGGTTAAATCCAACTTTAACGCTCTAATCAACTAAGAAACCCGATTAAGTTTTCCGGTACTTCTAACTTTTGTTATTTCGGTTAACTCTCTATGTAAACATAGCTAGAAGCATGCTAGTGACTCTAAAATCTCTAAAAGTTGGAGGTTTTTACAAAAAGAGTTTTGAATATTTTTTTTTTTTTTTTTTTTTTTTTTTTTTTTTTGAAATAAAAGGTAAAATAAAAGACTAAAAAGACTAAAAACTCTATATGCAAAAATATGCAAATGCACCCCCAAACCTAAATCAAACATTATCCTCAATGTGTCACAGATAGGAAAAATTTAAACAGTTACATACCATGAGAACTATGCTGATAAGAGAAAAGGGAAGAGATTACCGGATGTCGGCAGGAGAAAGGTTGAGCTTCATTCGTTAAGGCTAGACTCCAACATTCTCAGTGGAGATCATATCAGATTAACACAATATATGCACAAGAAGACTCAACCGATTCACGAAAAGAAAAATTTAACAAGTCATACAAAAATTTACCATACACTAATAGTCTAAAGAGTTGAGGGTCAACCCAAAAGATAATGTATAGAAACATTAACATTCTTACAAATATAACATGAAAATGGGCTTTGGTTTATGTGGGAATTTGGTTTATTGGGCTTTGGTTTGTTTGGGTTTCATTTGGTTTGTTGGGGTTATGTTTGGTTGCAGCCCAAGGTGTTTGCAAAACGTGTGGGCTGAAATTTTTGTGCACAGCCCAGCAGTGTGGCTTATGTGGGCTGAAGGTTTTGTGCACAGCCCAGCAGATGGGGGCTTAGCCTATTGCACAGCCCAGTGGAACTGTGGGCTTAGTTATAAGCAGCCCAGTGCACAGTTTGGTTGATGTGGGCTTAGCTGTTTAGGGTTCAGCCCAGGTATGTGGGTTGATGTGGGCTGAAAGTTCAGAATGGTTAGCCCAGTAAGTGGGCTTCAGCTTATGTAGCCAATTGATCGAGGTGAAGGTTGGCAGACCAGAAAGCCCGGTGGTTATGTTGCACATGATAACCGAGTTTTGCAACTCGGTTCAGCCTAGATTGGCAGTTCACACAAGTGCACGGGCTAGTTGCAGAGATGCACAAAGGCCGAGCAAGGATTGTGCACGTTGTGTGCAAGACAGTTTAAACTTCAAGACGGAAAAACAGTTCTTCAACAGAGCAGCCTACGCATAGATTAACAAAAGCAAACCTTATGATACAGCACAGGACAGATTGGCAGCACAGTCTAGGCAGCAGGGCAGCACAGAGCACTCACAGACTCACACCAGAATTGACACAGCACAGGTTATGTGCAGCTTAGTTTATGCACAGCCCAGTGAGGCACAATTCACAACAAAAATCACACACAATTTCTGAGCACTCAGGGGTGCTTGCACATCACAGCTTAGGATGGCAAAGAGCAACACAGCACAGCACAGAACTAGTGCAGCTCGGCTTATGCACAGGGAAACAGAACTCAGAAAAATACACAACACACGGGTGAAGCATAGGATGGCAGATGCACAAGAAGGATAGAATGCAACATGCAACAGATGAGTATGACAGCAAGGTTGGAAACTAATCCTTCATGTGAGCATGGTATTCAACACCCAAGGTTCACAGGGCTCAGCAGGTTGACAGGGTCACAAGTGCAATTCAGTACAATGTAATAATGTTCTCAGCTAGCATGCTTGTGAGTCACAGATTGTGGAAATTCAAGGTTGTGGCTCAGGTGGGGTTTCCAGCCAACTTGGTTAACCAAGTTATAGCTCAACTCCCGGCTTCGGGGGCTGGAGTTTAACTCGGGCTGATGGCACTATGGTCACGGGAACACACAACGGGGCATTACACGGACTTGCGGGCTTAACGGACAAGAAATGCAAAGGCACGGGGTTGACGGGTGATGGCTTAGCAAGTGACAGCTATTGAAATTACACAGATGCACAGATTTTCAATCCTCTTGTCAACAGAATAGAGCATGTACAAGGTAACAGGGCAGAGCATGCATATTATTCATTCATTCATGCAAGGTCTAGCATGCTTGGTAACTGGCTCAACAGTCAACCAGGGTATCACACAGATTTGCGGCTAAACAGCACAGGAAGGCACACAGTTGCGGTTCGGGGTCGGCTAGGTTATGCACTTCCTCACGGATGCTTGCTCAATTGCTCAATGGTTCACACTTGGCTCAAACTTGCAGCTTCGGGGGCTAGCAAGTGAGCGGGTCTGGCTTTTAACACAATGGTCAAACAACACGAGTGTACAGGGCAATCATTCAAAGGCTCCACGGACTCACAAAATACGGTATTTGGGGAGCTTACCTTATCCACATGGCAATGAGTAGCACAGCCTCACAAGATAGCAAGTACCTCAAGTCTGCAAAGACTGTGGTGCACGCCTTGGGTTTGCTCCACAGTTCACGAGTACCTGCTAGCTCAAAATGAGAGTTTAGTTTCAAAAATGTGGATGTTACAACGAGAAGATCAAGATGGATACCAACCCAAGCCTGAGAATCAATTGGACTGACACAGGGCTCAAGAGTTACAAGGCACTAAGATACAGGGCTGCTTAGTCTCCTTGTAAACTAATGACTAAGCTCAGCTGAGCTAATAGAAAGAAGCACTACAATGCAGGATCATACTAAGTTATACTAAGTTATGCTAATTTATGCTAACAATGCAAGACTACAATGCAAGATTACACAGATAGACAATTAATAGTTGAAAGGAAATAAAGTATGAAATGCAGGGTGAACAGCTAAGATGCAATGCAAAGAAAAGAAAACTAAATGCAATGGTAAAACAAGCTAAGTTACACTAATTAAAGAGCTAAAAGAAATAACACAAGGTGAATATGTACAAGGTGGAAGGAAACTCAGTAAAGAACTAGCCAAAAATCAGCAAGGCACGCGCCAAGTCCCCGGCAACGGCGCCAAAAACTTGGTAGGCCTCTAAGGGTGTATGAATTTATGGCCTACGGTGATACCGCAAGTGCACGGCGTCTATCGGAGACGCGGCAAGTACGGGTCGATCCACAGAGACGAGGGGTGCTTCTTGTATGATCTAAGGCTTCTTCAACTGAATTCTAAATGAGTAACATAGTGACAACAGATATTTTGTGCCGATACGGCTGATTTTGAACTGAAGTGAACCTAAACTAAGGTAAACAGTGACAAAGGGGTGCTTGGGTTATCAAATCCACCTCTAAATTCCTATTCGTGTTGAACTAAATTGAGCTTCTTGTTGTCCCGTGATTGATAAGGGCGGGTGTCAATTCCACCACCTATCTCTCCTGTAATGCCTCAATTAACGGCTAAAGTCTTGACCCGAGCACTAGTTGTCTAATTTAGTACAACTAGTCAAGGGAATCAGCATTTGTATCTAAGGTTGAGCTGCAATACACTCAACACAGTTGTGACCTAACTACAGTGTATCCATGGCTTTGGTATACACTGTGAGAGAAAAGCATTGGGTATTTGTAATTGAAGACATTTGATAACATTAAGCATTCAAGATGGTTCAATCATAGTTAAAAACGAGAATATGGAGTTAGGGTCTCATTGAAACCCTTAGCAACTAAATTAAAACACTAAAACAACGAAAATTAAATCTACAAGTATGCTCTGGCTAATCCGAGGCATGAGCAAAAATAACTTCTACATCATCTATTTATACATGCACAACAAACCCTAAAATACCAAACCCTAATTTCTTTTTAATTCGAAAAATAAACTAAATACTCTCACCCATACTCTCTGATTCATCCCTTCACTGATTGTGCGGCTCTCTGACTCCCTTGATGTTGCTTGTTAGAGAAAACCTAAGTCTAGCTATCTCAACCCTAGCCTCTAAGTTAGAAGAAGCTATGGGTAAAGATGACTAGAACTAGGGTGATGGAGGAGTTGTTGAAGCGGGTTACATTTGTGTCTTGACAAGAGATGGTGGTGAGGGTGTGTCGGGGAAGAGATGATGGAGGTGGTGCGACGGGGGATGGAGATGGAGGTAAGAGCAGAGCTCTGCTCTGTCGCGGTGAGGGAGAAGAGGAAGAAAGAGAAAGAATGAGTAGGGTTTTGGTTCGATAGGTGAAGATATAGGGTTCTTCAGTGTGAGGCGGGTATAGCGATAGAAGATGAGACGGGCCGAGCGAGCGTAGGATGGAGCTGATAGAGATCGAACGGCTCAGGATATAAGCTGGTGATTCTGCTGTTGAGCGAGAACATCAAACGTTGATGTGCAAGGCCGAGCGAGCGTAGGATGTGGCGAGTGAAGATCTTATCGGCTCAGGAATGATGGACTCGGATCCGGGTCACGAGTCGGAGATGGATAGCTTGGGCCCATGTCTTGTAGATGAGTTGCTACTTGTTGGGTTGCAACTGTTGCGCGCGCGGGCTTCGGCTTTCTGCTCCATAGATGTTTGGCTCCAATTCTTCGCTCTTTTGGCTCCTCGATTTCTCCGGACTTTATTTATTTCCTAAAAACACAAAATTAATTAATACAAATATTTATTCTTGAAAACAAAGAAAACACGAATGGGGATAATATCCGATTTATGAGCACAAAAGATGAGTAAAATGCCAATAAAAAGGTGTATAAATATGCACTATTTGGCACTCAACACATATTCCGAGAAATATGTAAGCGAGTTAAACTCAGCTCGAAATCTCAAATGTGTATAATAGAAAATTATACGTAACATGACTTATGTCTCAATATAGGAGATAAAGTAGAAATAAATTTTCCAAGTGATATTGAGTTTCAGTCACCACATACCTTTTTGTTGATGAAGTTCCACAAGCTCTCCTTGTAGTTTTTCTTCTTCAAATATGAACGCCATGAAGTCCAATGCTCAACTACACAATCTATCCTAGTCCAAGACATCTATAAGTAGACTAGAAATCAAGACTTATAGTTTTGATCACTAATATTGACAAACAAGCTTGAGATAGCAACGCTTGCGACTTCGACCAAGCAGTTCTCTTACAAGTTCTTCGTCTTCAATCGATAAACGCCGTGAAGTCTAAAGCTCAACTACACATTCTATCCTAATCCGAGACTTAGCTGTAAGTAGACTAGAAATTAAGACTTATAGTTTTGGCAACTAAACTTGACAAACAAGCTTGAGATAGAGACGCTTGCGAGTTCGACCGAGTAGTGCTGTAACAATCTCTCCCTTTGTCAATTTTAGTGACAAAACAATCAATACATATGGATTACAAAATAAATAAACTTTGTAGCTTCTCATCCAAATGTTTGATCTACTTGGTTCTTCAACATTACTCGAAATATTTGTCACTTCCAAGTACTCCAGTGATTCTGAACGTGTTCAACTTAGTATCATAGTTGTTGAAGATCCGTAGCTATAAT
This sequence comes from Papaver armeniacum, assembly GCA_023531295.1. Taxonomy (NCBI): domain Eukaryota; kingdom Viridiplantae; phylum Streptophyta; class Magnoliopsida; order Ranunculales; family Papaveraceae; genus Papaver; species Papaver armeniacum. The sequence continues at coordinate 96,124 of JAJJWW010006139.1, read as the reverse complement.
AATGAGAAAAAAGTAGCTCTCAATCATTGTTATACAATGTCATAGTATTATTACATAACATCAAAGTTCAATTGTATCACAACTTCGACAATAATAATATGGTGATATGTATCACTCCCTCTTTGTCAATACTTCATCTCACAATGAAAACCACTCCCCCTTACATAATGATCCGTGAACCATATGTATTTGTAGTGTGAACTACATAATAATTCTCCCCCTTTTTGTTAATATAAATTGGCAAAGGTACGAAAACTAGCGGGGTCATAATGAAATTCTCATCGAGATACTTCATGACTAAAAGAGTAAACATATCAACTTTGTTTCGATGATTTCACAAAGTCGAAACTTATTGTATTCATCAAGGAGTTTATAAAGATACAATATAACTCCTAAAATATTCCATAGCCGCACTCCCCACAAAGATTTGGCAATTAAGAACAAGTTAAATTAAGAACTCCCTCCATAAAATGTCATTCCCAAAGGAACAACAAGAGCGACCTTACTTTTACGAGAAAAGAAGGATTTCTTTGGACATTAACAATTTACATGAAACATGAATTTGTATCCAGAAAACTCAATTAAATTAATCATAAGAGAACCTATGATCAATTTAATCGGAAATGCTCAACATAAGAGAACTTACAGAGCCATAGAGTACTTTCACATAAAGTGGATCAGGAAAAGACCCATATTGCGGAATACTCAAAGATTCATTCTATTTTTCATCAATATTTGCATAATGATATCATAGACTTAATCTTTGTTATCAAAAGTTCATTCTATTTTCCATCTATATTTGAATAGAGACATATAATAGACTTAACTTTTGACGTATATGGGAAAATAATAGTTCACGAACACAAACACACATATCCCATAAAAAATTTGTAATATATAAAACCAATAAAGATTAATACTGCAAAATCATCTTCCAAATAAACTTTAGAATTTAAATAAATAAATCTAAAAACATTGTAAGATGAAAATCGTTGGCAATAGCTATGTGTACTCACATTAATTGCTATTCCAAACCTAGTTGTCCTTCTTAAAACACAAGAATAAATTCTCATAAGAAGTTTCCTAGATAAAGTAGAATCAAGGTTCTTTGACAACTTCATACCTTTGAAAAGCTCCATCATAAAAGGTATCACTGATGTCCTTGATTCTTTTGACCATCTAAATCCCATGTTCATGAGTTAGAACATTTACTTTCCGATCAACAATGCGAGCAAGCTGCCTAGCCTTGATGTAGTTTATGATGAGCTTCTTCTGATTCCGTATCAAGACCTTTTGATTCTCAAGAATTTTGGTTTGTTCATCAATAAGATGATTTATTTGCAGCTGAATGTTTGCAAATTCGACCTTTGAGTTATTATGAGAGTGGATTAAATCCTTGACAGATTCGCCAATCCAAGTGTTGTACTCTTTCCTTGCAAGCATCTTTTTCAAGACAAGTTCTTGAACCGAATCACATCCTTTGATATCTTCTTCCATCTCAATATTAACCACTTCCCGAGGCCTTGAAGAGTTCTCCATTGTTTTTATTTATTTAGCGAAGAGAAACAATATAATATATATATATATATATATATGTTTACGTACAAGAGAAAACGATCTTGTTAAGGAAACCCTAAGGAACTCCTAAGATAAGGACGTGGATGACCATGGACCAGATAAGGAAGGTTAATGGATTAGAGAAGATCCAATAAAGAAATATGCCCTGTTTTAAAATGTCTCAAACTTACATAGCTCAATGATTAAAAGGTTTACCTTGAATCAGGGAATATGAAGGAGATACAATAGTTACTATGAGTCAAGAAATGACTCAACATTCACACGAGAAGAAAACAATTATTTTTAGAAAAAATGCAGATGGAAACATACAGTAGACTTGAGCATCTCGCAAATATCATCCTTACAACTCTCAAGTTAGATACAAGGATGAATCTACCTAAAGCTAGGTAGCAAAGTGAGATGTAATCCCACCACGAGTTTTGAGAGGCGAATTTTAAGTACCATCTGAGAGTTTGATCTTCGTATTTCTTGCCTTCCTTTGGTTATTTCTTATTCCAGAGGAATTGAACAAAAACCTTTTAGAATATCCATCAGAAGTATTTTTCTGGGGATTAAGTCTAGGACCTCTAGAAATTGGTTCCAGAGGATTAGAAAAGTGAGATTTCCACTTTCTAGACTTAGAACTACCAGTCTCATTCTCATAAATACTGGGAATGTGTGTATTTGCATTATAAGGAGGAACACGATTCTTGTAGAGATTTCGAGATGAGTTACCATTGAAATACTTGTTATGAGAATACTGGTTTGCTGTGGGAAAGAAATCCATTGTAGATGTTGTCAGACATCTCACTCTGTCGACAGTGAAAAGAAGTAGATTTCGAAGATAAGAAATATGTTTCTTTCTAGAAAAACAGTGTTGAATAACGTGATTCTTTTTCCCACATAAGGAACAGGTTCATGGAGGAGAGACATCGGAAGAAACCCGATTAAACTCATAGCCCTATTAGGAGTCCGCAAGTTATTCACATATTTCTTAGCATAAGCTTCCTTTGAAGTACTTTTCTTCATGTACTGTAAATTCGTATGAGAATTAGATATTGGTACAAAAGAAGACTTACTTATTAATACAGAGTTTTCCTTTTTCAAGGATTTGCATTGTAGATGCAACCAGTTTCTCCTTTTCAACACGAAAGCTGTTCAGTTCTGATGAATGAGTCTCGATCAAACGTTTTTCTCTAATTGAATCTTCTTTGACAATATCTTCAAGAACACTAATCTTTTCACTATAAAGTAGTTTCTTGAACAAGTTTTTCGATATTGTTAGAGAAGGAACCAATGATGATATAGAGTTCCCGTTCTCGACTAAGAGATTTTTCAAGTTCATCAATGAGCTGATGAGCTGATCATGCTTTTCTTCAAGAGACTTTATTTTAGAACCTTGAGAATCAATAATCTCAGCAGATTTTTTTTTGAGTTCTGGCGAGTTCCATTTCATCTTTTGACATAGTGCCAACTGTCACATTGGATGGAATGTTATCAGAAACTGACAGCAAAAATTTCCTACCTCAGGATTCGGAAGAATCAACAAAGGAGTTATCCTTGGAGGTGAGACCCAGACATTTGGCATAGTCAAAGTTTTTGGAACTCATTACAACGTGCGTGAGTTTGAGATAAACATCTATCCACACAAATCAGATTGCCACAAACACAGATTTATGAGGTCTTAGCGTCTTTGCCTACTCTGATTTCAACTGAAAAAGTGGGGGTCTAACAACCTCACCCAATATTTCGTTTAGCAATCTATATGGACAAACTCCGATATAATTCCAAGAGAATCAACTAGCCAGTCAAACTCAATCAATGAAAATATATCCAAGAGTTGTATCTCTATTTCACAATGTAATAAGCAAATCAAACAGATAGAAATCCGCGAGCCTGATTATTATGTGAAACAACTTGAACGGTACCAAAGACATTGTTCAAGTGTCAATCAATTTATATCAACAACCAAAGGTTGGATTATATAATTGATTGAATTACGCACAACCTGTGATATTTCAATTATATAGAAAATATAATACGAAAAAGAAATAACACAGACACCAAAAATTTGTTAACGAGGAAACCGCAAATGCAGAAAAACCCCGGGACCTAGTCCAGATTGAACATCAAACTGTATTAAGCCGCTACAGACACTAGCCTACTCCAAGTTAACTTGGATCTGGAATGTAGTTGAGCCCTAACCAATATCACACTGATCAAGGTACAGTTATGTTCCTTACGCCTCTAGAACCACGCCAGATTCTGCGCACTTGATTCCCTTAGATGATCTCACCCACAACTAAGAGTTGCTACGACCCAAAGTCGCAGACTTGATAAATAAATATGTATCACACAGAAAAGTCTATTGAATAGAAAAATATGTCTCCCACAGATATACCTACGAGTTTTTGTAGATGGTGGATTTTCGACAAAGGCTAAAATTGTAAAACCATAATTGTACATACTCTTGATCCAGCAATCAGATGAGTATTGAGGCTCGGGTCTTTCATTGAAGCATGAAAGCTCATGCCACAAGAATCTATGACTGAGTATATTATCTCTCAGAGCATACGTGAATATGCAGCCTCTCAACTGAGGCAACGACATATCTCATGAATACTGAGCAATTTTAGTAATTACTTTTATATAGAATCGAACGATTGGACGACTCCTAGACAGCTTGCGGTAAGATAAAGCAATAACGTCTTCAGGATGTAACAATGTTTTCCACCGACTATATAAAAGACATGTGTATAGAATCATTATGATTGGACGGCTCCTAGACAACTTGCCTGTTAGTATAGAGCGATAACGTCTTCAGGATGTAACAACGTGTTTTCCCTGACTATACTATACATAATAAATATGACGCTTCAACTAGCTCATATCACCTAATCCTCTAATAATTAATGCTCCTAGACGGCATGCTGCTAGTATAAAGCCATCAATTAATTATTTCTAATCCTTAAATTCATTAACTGAATATTCGGAAATATTCTACGTTCTTCGTAATATTCCATTACTTCAATTCGTGGTTCTTCCCCACGATTTATAAAGGGGGATACCAGTCTTACTAAGTGTTGATACCATTTCATCGATCCAACGGCCAGGATCGATGGGATTCTTTTGTCCTATATGAAACGGTATCAGCACTTAGTAGGACTGGTATCCCCCTTTATAAATCATGTTCTTCCCAGCAGAATTCCATGAGTTAGTGATAAATATTCAACGTACGGGCATCTGAGCCACTATTGAGTAAGCCCCGACCAAAATGGTGCAAGTGTACTCAACAATAATGCACTAACGAGCACCTGAATGCACGAACGAGCATTCAAAAATACGAAGGAACGATGAACCTATGCAAAATAGGAAGAAAAATAATAATAATAAAATATTGGCTAAGGCGCTAGGGACTGGGCCCACCCTGCCGGCCATGTCATGTCAAATGGCCGTCCCACGCCTAGTTCCTTATTTTATCATATTTTATTATTTTTCCTTGATCTCATGAAAATTCCTTCATTTTGAACAAAACTCCTTCATTTTAAGGAAACTCCTCAGTTTCATGGTGTTTCCCTCACATCAAGGAAATAATATAAAATTAGGAAAGGTGTTATGGGACCGGGTCTAGTAGTCGGCCGGCTATGCCCTAGTTGTGGCCGGTCCCACACCTCATGAATCCTTATTATTTTATTAATTATTTCCTTCATCCCATGAAATTCCTTGATTTCATGATATTTCCTTCAAGTCATGGAAATAATATAAAATTAGGGAAGACTCACGGGACCGGGCCCTAGCCGGCCAACCATGCCCTAGTCGTGGCCGGTCCCACACGCCCCTCATTTTATTATTATTAATGTTTCCTTCATCTCATGGAAACTCCTGAGTTTCAACAAACTCCTTGATTTCATGATATTTCCTTAAAATCATGAAAATAATATAAAATTAAGGAAGACTCACGGGATCAGGGCCCTGGCCAATTTAAACCATGCCTAGTCATGGCCGGTCCCACATGCCCCTTATTTTATTATTATTAATATTATTGTTTCCTTCATCTCATGGAAACTCCTTCACTTCAAGGAAATTCTTTGGTTTCAACAAATTCCTTGATTTCATGATATTTCCTTCAAATCATGAAAATAACATAAAATTAGGAAAAGTGCCATGGGATCGGGCTTACTGGCCGGCCGGCCATGCCTTGGTCATAGCCGGTCCCACACTTCCTGATTTCTTATTCTATTATTATTATTTCCTTCATCTTATGAAATTTCCTCAGTTTGAGCAAAAACCTTGATTTCTTCATATTTTCTCAAAATATTGCTCAAACGCGCATCAGAAAATATCAAAATTCTCAGGACCGAGACACGAACACTTTGGTGACATGAGCATATTACCTTGACCGACCAAGGTTGGCTCTTTGGCTTGCAAGAGGCCGGTCCCGCACACTTTCATCATTTGACCTAATTTGTTCACATTAGGTTCAAACTCTAAACAATTTGGAATTTCATAAAATGATCGTCATTCGGTCCCGTGACCAACCAGGGCTGGTTTCATGACCCCTTGGTCGGTCCCTCATCTCTTCATAATTAGGTTTTATTGCCTAAAGCTTAGACGAGCACTATTTTAATAAATGAATAAACCAGCATTTAATCATCTTTTCACCAACTGGTTTTCAAGAGACTTTGGTATTTGCTCACTCGAGCATCTGGGCGCTACATGGTCGATCCATCATCCCATGTAGCCGATCCCTCCTTCACTCCGTGGTTGATTTTCAATAAATTATCAATTGATCAGCAACTGATCGAAATTAGGGTTTTCGAATCCAAGGTTCATAATTCCAGATTCAAACGCTAACAATTTTACGTTGATCCCATGATCAACATTTTAATTGATTATACTCGGTTCAGTTGCCAGTATTTTAAATTAATATTTTATTTGGTCCTGCTACCAATAATTCATCAAACGATCAACATTTGCTCAGATGAGCAATGTTTGCTCAAACTAAGGAATATTGGTTCAACTATCAATATTCAACAACTCATCAAATGAGCAATATTTGCTCACCTTAACTATCAACATTTATTCAAGAATTATACCTCTGTCTCAATAGACACGTTCAATCCATGAGTCTCAGAACATTTACAAATCACGTTCGACTCTGCAATACAAAGACTCATCGTCTCATACAGTCAACAACTAACTAACTAAATACACGTCTGCCTTGCATACTCCAAAATCACGAGACATCAATCGTGTCACATGGGGGATATTAACTAGGGTTTTGGTCTGGAGGTCTACGACACGTGTGTTCATACACACGATGAGAATGTGAGCAAGTCGTGCAATCAGTTGGATGAGTTAGCAAAGTAGTGGATGGAAAATCAACCAAGTCTCCGCACGATGAGCAACTGGTTTTAACACGATTTCCACTTCCCCACTCTTTGACTCCAAGAATCATCACACTTCATGGGATCAAGGTGTTTACAATTCTAGCAATATAAATAAGTCTCCGAATCATGATTGAAAAAAGGACAATCTTTCGTCAAGCAGAGACAACAAGAGATTAACAACTCAATATTCGAGCAATTGCTCTCAACAGAGCAAATTCAATCAATCAGAGCTTATCTTATTTCTTCACGCAGAATACACGACACACCTACAATCTTCAATCACCATTGATCTCACACATTTCCCAGCTTCCCTCCTACAGATCGACCCATCCTCTCTTGTGACCGAATTGACTCTGGAACGGCCATTGTCTTGGTTTAGGCCGGAGTCATACAGATTGATCTCTCGAATTTAAAGCACTTCCTTTTTGCAGTGCATCTGTGTGAGGTTTGACAGTTTGCTTAGTTCAAGGAGTTTCGTTCGCACGGTCGTCTCCTCAATTCCGTAAAAACCAGCAACTCGTTTTGCCCCATCTACAGTTTTGTTCCGTCTTTTGATAAATCAAGGTGAACATGAACCAATTGATAAACCAGACTTATATTCCCGAAGAACGACCAAGTAATATCAATCACCTCACAATAATATTAACGAAACAAGATATTGTGGAATCACAAACGATGAGACGAAGATGTGTGTGACTACTTTTCTATCTTGCCTATCGGAGAATAAATCTCGAGCAAATCTTAAAGAAGATAATACTCAATCACAATAGAAAACAGCAAGATCAGAACACGCAACTACAGAGAAAATAGTTGGGTCTAGCTTCACAATCCCAATGAAGTCTTTAAGTCGTTAACCTACAGGGTTTTAGAAAAACCTAAGGTTAAAGGAGAATCGACTCTAGTCGTAACTAGTATCACACAGAAAGTGTGAGGATTAGGTTTCCCAGTTGCTAGATTTCTCCCTTATATAGTCTCCAAATCATGGTTTGCAATCAATGCTACCTTGGCAACAAAGCATTCAATATTCACCGTTAGATGAAAAACTGATTAGATTCAAGCTAATATCTTTCAACCGTTAGATCGAACTTAGTTTGTCATACACAAATGAAATGCACCTACATTTAGATAAGGATAACCGTACCTAAACGTGTACACTTAGTTGGTTCAACAATAGTTAACCGAGGTTAGCCATATGAACACTTTCATATCAACCTTATTCATCTTTATCACAACTAGTTCAAATGACTCAAATGAAACTAGTTAGAGAGTTGTTCAATTGTTTATATTCTCATAGAAGTTTACAAGACACAATTGAAGCAAAATCGATTTTGATTCACTCGAATCATTTCATGAACATTATAGCCACGATTTGCAAAAGATTGCATTCCTTAATATATAAATGTATTAGTTCATGAATAAACCGATTTTAGAACATAACCTACTCAAGTATGAAAACGGGTACGCATACTTAAGTGGTCGGACTTAGTTTGGGTTCGCCAGTATGCGAACGAGTACGCATACCTCCAAACTCAGTTGAATTCCGGAACTTGAGCTTACGCCAGTACGTGTAAGGGTACACATACTAAGTTCCCTGACTTTCATTAACCAACCAGTACGTGTACGTGTACACATACTATGGTTCCTGGACTTGGACCTACACACATGCAAGTACGCATACTGTGTTTATATCCAATCATGGTTACTTGTTGTAAAATCTCATTTCAATCATTGAAATATTCTTAGAAGACGACAATAAATGTCTCACACAACTATTAGCTTCAAAGCAATTTTCAAATGATCAATACGAAATATTCCGAGTCTACACCAAATGATTGCATCGCACAAGTCATGTAAGATGTTACCAGGCGATTTTCACATGATCATCTTTTGACTTTCGTCAAGAATAAAAGATGAATTTGGTTAAAGCGAAAGATTACCAACACATATTCGAGAAATAGATAAGCGAGGTTAACTCGGCTCGAAATATCAAATGTGTATAATGAAGTCTATATAGCAATACGACTTTTGTCTCAATAGGAGATATAATATAAATAGACTTTCCAAGTGATAGATGAGTTCAAGTCTCCACATACCTTTTGTCGATGAAGTTCCACAAGTTCCCTTGAGTAGTTCTTCGTCTTCAATCAATGAACGTCGTGAATTCTAAAGCTCAACTACACATTCTATCCTAATCCGAGACTTAGCTATAAGTAGACTAGAAATCAAGACTTATAGTTTTGGAAACTAAACTTGACAAACAAGCTTGAGATAACAACGCTTGCGAGTTCGACCGAGCAGTGCTCTAACAGATTTGTTGAAGACTTCTTATCTTCGGATTCCCACAATCTTGACTATATTTGTTATATATCTTCGCCCAAAAGGTTTTAGGTTCTACCCTTACAGGGGAGAGATCTACAACTCGAATTTCGACGTACCATGTTTTGATGATGGCCAAATCTTCGGCGGACTCAAGCGATGCCATGCTTGTAACACCCCGAGTTCCGGACCAGGGTCAAACCCATATGGAGATCAGAACTCAAAGTTACGGGTCGGAAAGATACTTATGCATATAACTCTTCTAATTTATTTATAACAACAAACGTAATTTAAATTTTCTAACATGAATTTAAACATATGAATTAGATAATCATCTTTAACAACATTTTCAACAAATATATCATTTCAAATTACATTTCAAGCAATACAATAAGACAATTCAATCACTAAGCTACTCATTCCTAGCTTTATTTCGCCACTCGATAAATCTGCAAGGATGTCAATTGGGGTGAGATGACACTCAATAGAATGCATTCCCAATTCTCTAAAGATGCTCAAACATAATCATTTTATCAAGCAAAAACATATAAGAAGAACGCATTACAACTTCAACGAATCAATGATATATTCAAGAATCACAATACCTCAATATTTTCGATAATTTATCCAATCTAGAATTCAGTATATGGGTTCACAATATTAATGTTATTATCAACAAACCATCCATTTAGGATCAACTCAACAATTCACATCAACAATATTGTTTTCAACAACTCATCCATTTAAGTTTCCACACGCCATTCACATATTAATATTGTCACCAACAAACTATGAGTTTACAATACCACAATAATTGTCAACAGTCATTCATCAATGATTCAAAACATATATTCGCGTATTAATATGGTCACGGAGAAAATATGAGTTCACGACATTATTCATGTTCCCTACAAATACTTGATTAGTATTTCAATAAACCAATAAGTTTTCCAATAGAGATTTGAACACGATTCACAAATTAATATTATCATCACAACAAGTAACTATGAGGTCATATTAATATCAACAATACTTTCGACAAATCTACCAATTTAGGTTTTAACAATTGAGTTCATGGTACGAATGTCCTTGGTTCGTACACCCACCTATCGTTTATCGGCACGGACAGCCTCCATCGATGGTCAGGAACAAAAGTTCCTATGGGGATCATACCCATCTGCTCTTGGGGATCATTACCCGTTTTATTAACAGTACGAAAACCTTGGTTCGTACACCACCTATCGTTTACCGGCATGGACAGCCGCCATCGATGACCGGGAAACACAAGTTCCCATGGGGATCATTACCCATTTAACTCTCGGGGATCATTACCCGCCATTAACATGAAACATGTTTCATATAATGGTAAAACATGAACTCATTTCCTTTTTATAAATCATTTTCACAAAAAACACAAGCAACCATGGCTTAACAACATGAATTTCATTCAAGCATTTAATCAAACACACTAGCTGCAACCACATTACATTATACGTTTCATGGTGAAAATTTTATCTGATCATCCTCAAATTTTACAGGAACATTCTTGACAGATTATTAAATAACATATCCAAAATTTACACCAAACCAACGGTTCAAAACAAAGATATTTGTTTTATATGGTCATTCTAAAAGCTTGGGCAGATAACATCATATTATCATAGTATTCACGATAAATTCATATTAATCTCAAATTGAGCAATTCCAAAACAAATGAAAGATAAGATGTTTATCTACAACTTTCGTTAAGACTTCAAGTCATTTCAACATCATTAAGACTACCTACAAACATCAAAATTACAGCACAACCAAACTGTCCAGAAATTAAGAAACTATTATCAATTTCAAACAAACATTCAACGGTGAATTTACATTGGACAATTCTCAAATTTTAACAAGAGATACCCAATCATGTTTAGTATCAATTAGAGAAGCCTGATCATCAATAATATGCATCAAATTAAATAGAGAAATTTCAGAACCTAATGATATAAGAATAAACAAAATGGAAATCAAAGCATAACAAAGAAACACAAAGAGAAAAGGATTAAACATTCTACCTTTTATTAGCTATAATCTCCTCTAAGTTCTTCATAGAATTCTTCTCTAAAGACCTAGCTTCATCTCCTTCTCTTTCTCTCTAATATTTGTGGTTAAAACTTTTATTTTTATTTTCTCTTTAATTTCTTTATAAACCATACACTAATGTTCATATTAATAACACTCCTAATATTAATAATTACATCAAATCTATTATTATATTATATTATTTATTTATTTATTTATTTATCTTTTCATCTTCTATTCATTTTATTTTATTTATTAAAATAAATTAGGTGACTTTATTTCCACCCTAAGTTGTATCCCTTCTAGTTCAATCAACCCACCTAAGTTAAGGTAAGTGAAACAATATAAACCACATGGTTAGCTAATTTGGGTATAACTTGGGCCGAAACCGTAACTAAAAATACAGGGTATTACATTCTACCACCCTTAAAAGAAATTTCGTCCCGAAATTTAGAAAATACTACAACCTAAAAATTCACATAGTATAAATAGTATAGTACACAAAACACGACAATTCAATCCAACTCACAATTAACAATTCACATGAATTTCACACAAAGTCATAATACGACTACTAACATCAAGCAACCAATATCACACTCAAATCAGACAAGCATGCATAACAACATACAAAACAATTTATTTACGGTCCCATTCAAGATCTAAAGCCTAGACCTCTGATACCAACTTGTAACACCCCGAGTTCCGGACCAGGGTCAAACCCATATGGAGATCCGAACTCAAAGCGTTACGGGTCGGAAAGATACTTATGCATATAACTCTTCTAATTTATTTATAACAACAAACGTAATTTAAATTTTCTAACATGAATTTAAACATATGAATTAGATAATCATCTTTAACAACATTTTCAACAAATATATTATTTCAAATTACATTTCAAGCAATACAATAAGACAATTCAATCACTAAGCTACTCATTCCTAGCTTTATTTAGCGCCACTCGATAAATCTGCAAGGATGTCAATTGGGGTGAGATGACACTCAATAGAATGCATTCCCAATTCTCTAAAGATGCTCAAACATAATCATTTTATCAAGCAAAAACATATAAGAAGAGCATTACAACTTCAACGAATCAATTATATATTCAAGAATCACAATACCTCAATATTTTTATAATTTATCCAATCTAGAATTCAGTATATGGGTTCACAATATTAATGTTATTATCAACAAACCATCCATTTAGGATCAACTCAACAATTCACATCAACAATATTGTTTTCAACAACTCATCCATTTAAGTTTCCACCGCCATTCACATATTAATATTGTCACCAACAAACTATGAGTTTACAATACCACAATAATTGTCAACAGATCATTCATCAATGATTCAAAACATATATTCGCGTATTAATATGGTCACGGAGAAAATATGAGTTCACGACATTATTCATGTTCCCTACAAATACTTGATTAGTATTTCAATAAACCAATAAGTTTTCCAATAGAGATTTGAACACACGATTCACAAATTAATATTATCATCACAACAAGTAACTATGAGGTCATATTAATATCAACAATACTTTCGACAAATCTACCAATTTAGGTTTTAACAATTGAGTTCATGGTACGAATGTCCTTGGTTCGTACACCCACCTATCGTTTATCGGCACGGACTGACCTCCATCGATGGTCGGGAACAAAAGTTCCTATGGGGATCATACCCATCTGCTCTTGGGGATCATTACCCGTTTTATTAACGATCGAAAACCTTGGTTCGTACACCACCTATCGTTCTACCGGCATGGACAGCCGCCATCGATGGCCAAGGGAAACACAAGTTCCCATGGGGATCATTACCCATTTAACTCTCGGGGATCATTACCCGCCATTAACATGAAACATGTTTCATATAATGGTAAAACATGAACTCATTTCCTTTTTATAAATCATTTTCACAAAAAACACAAGCAACCATGGCTTAACAACATGAATTTCATTCAAGCATTTAATCAAACACACTAGCTGCAACCACATTACATTATACGTTTCATGGTGAAAATTTTATCTGATCATCCTCAAATTTTACAGGAACATTCTTGACAGATTATTAAATAACATATCCAAAATTTACACCAAACCAACGGTTCAAAACAAAGATATTTGTTTTATATGGTCATTCTAAAAACTGGGCAGATAACATCATATTATCATAGTATTCACAGTAAATTCATATTAATCTCAAATTGAGCAATTCCAAAACAAAATGAAAGATAAGATGTTTATCTACAACTTTCGTTAAGACTTCAAGTCATTTCAACATCATTAAGACTACCTACAAACATCAAAATTACAGCACAACCAAACTGTCCAGAAATTAAGAAACTATTATCCAATTTCAAACAAACATTCAACGGTGAATTTACATTGGACAATTCTCAAATTTTAACAAGAGATACCCAATCATGTTTAATATCAATTAGAAAGCCTGATCATCAATAATATGCATCAAATTAAATAGAGAAATTTCAGAACCCTAATGATATAAGAATAAACAAAATGGAAATCAAAGCATAACAAAGAAACACAAAGAGAAAAGGGATTAAACATTCTACCTTTTATTAGCTATAATCTCCTCTAAGTTCTTCATAGAATTCTTCTCTAAAGACCTAGCTTCATCTCCTTCTCTTTCTCTCTAATATTTGTGGTTAAAACTTTTATTTTTATTTTCTCTTTAATTTCTTTATAAACCATACACTAATGTTCATATTAATAACACTCCTAATATTAATAATTACATCAAATCTATTATTATATTATATTATTTATTTATTTATTTATTTATCTTATCATCTTCTATTCATTTTATTTTATTTATTAAAATAAATTAGGTGACTTTATTTCCACCCTAAGTTGTATCCCTTCTAGTTCAATCAACCCACCTAAGTTAAGGTAAGTGAAACAATATAAACCACATGGTTAGCTAATTTGGGTATAACTTGGGCCAAAAGTAACTAAAAATACAGGGTATTACATTCTACCACCCTTAAAAGAAATTTCGTCAGAAATTTAGAAAATACTACAACCTAAAAATTCACATAGTATAAATAGTATAGTACACAAAACACGACAATTCAATCCAACTCACAATTAACAATTCACATGAATTTCACACAAAGTCATAATCGACTACTAACATCAAGCAACCAATATCACACTCAAATCGAGACAAGCATGCATAACAACATACAAAACAATTTATTTACGGTCCCATTCAAGATCTAAAGCCTAGACCTCGATACCAACTTGTAACACCCGGAGTTCGGACCGGGGTCAAACCCATATGGAGATCCTAACTCAAAGCGTTACGAATTCGCAAAGATACTTATGCATATAACTCTTCTAATTTATTTATAACAACAAACGTAATTTAAATTTTCTAACATGAATTTAAACATATGAATTAGATAATCATCTTTAACAAAATTTTCAACAAATATATTATTTCAAATTACATTTCAAGCAAAACAATAAGACAATGCAATCACTAAGCTACTCATTCCTAGCTTTCGCTGCGCCACTCTAATAAATCTGCAAGGATGTCAATTGGGGTGAGATGACACTCAATAGAATGCATTCCCAATTCTCTAAAGATGCTCAAACATAATCATTTTTATCAAGCAAAAACATATAAGAAGAACGCATTACAACTTCAACGAATCAATGATATATTCAAGAATCACAATACCTCAATATTTTTAGATAATTTATCCAATCTAGAATTCAGGTATATGGGTTCACAATATTAATGTTATTATCAACAAACCATCCATTTAGGATCAACTCAACAATTCACATCAACAATATTGTTTTCAACAACTCATCCATTTAAGTTTCCACCGCCATTCACATATTAATATTGTCACCAACAAACTATGAGTTTACAATACCACAATAATTGTCAATGAGTCATTCATCAATGATTCAAAACATATATTCGCGTATTAATATGGTCACGGAGAAAATATGAGTTCACGACATTATTCATGTTCCCTACAAATACTTCATTCGTATTTCAATAAACCCAATAAGTTTTCCAATAGAGATTTGAACACGATTCACAAATTAATATTATCATCACAACAAGTAACTATGAGGTCATATTAATATCAACAATACTTTAAACAAATCTACCAATTTAGGTTTTAACAATTGAGTTCATGGTACGAATGTCCTTGGTTCGTACACCCACCTATCGTTTATCGGCACAGACTGACCTCCATCGATGGTCGGGAACAAAAGTTCCTATGGGATCATACCCATCTGCTCTTGGGGATCATTACCCGTTTTATTAACGATCACGAAAACCTTGGTTAGGTACACCACCTATCGTTCACAGAAAACATGGACAAAGCCATCGATGATCGGGAAACACAAGTTCCCATGGGGATCATTACCCATTTAACTCTCGGGGATCATTACCCGCCATTAACATGAAACATGTTTCATATAATGGTAAAACATGAACTCATTTCCTTTTTATAAATCATTTTCACAAAAAACACAAGCAACCATGGCTTAACAACATGAATTTCATTCAAGCATTTAATCAAACACACTAGCTGCAACCACATTACATTATACGTTTCATGGTGAAAATTTTATCGTCATCCTCAAATTTTACAGGAACATTCTTGACAGATTATTAAATAACATATCCAAAATTTACACCAAACCAACGGTTCAAAACAAAGATATTTGTTTTATATGGTCATTCTAAAAACTGGGCAGATAACATCATATTATCATAGTATTCACAGTAAATTCATATTAATCTCAAATTGAGCAATTCCAAAACAAATGAAAGATAAGATGTTTATCTACAACTTTCGTTAAGACTTCAAGTCATTTCAACATCATTAAGACTACCTACAAACATCAAAATTACAGCACAACCAAACTGTCCAGAAATTAAGAAACTATTATCCAATTTCAAACAAACATTCAACGGTGAATTTACATTGGACAATTCTCAAATTTTAACAAGAGATACCCAATCATGTTTAGTATCAATTAGAGAAGCCTGATCATCAATAATATGCATCAAATTAAATAGAGAAATTTCAGAACCCTAATGATATAAGAATAAACAAAATGGAAATCAAAGCATAACAAAGAAACACAAAGAGAAAAGGGATTAAACATTCTACCTTTTATTAGCTATAATCTCCTCTAAGTTCTTCATAGAATTCTTCTCTAAAGACCTAGCTTCATCTCCTTCTCTTTCTCTCTAATATTTGTGGTTAAAACTTTTATTTTTATTTTCTCTTTAATTTCTTTATAAACCATACACTAATGTTCATATTAATAACACTCCTAATATTAATAATTACATCAAATCTATTATTATATTATATTATTTATTTATTTATTTATCTTTTCATCTTCTATTCATTTTATTTTATTTATTAAAATAAATTAGGTGACTTTATTTCCACCCTAAGTTGTATCCCTTCTAGTTCAATCAACCCACCTAAGTTAAGGTAAGTGAAACAATATAAACCACATGGTTAGCTAATTTGGGTATAACCCACCCAAACCGTAACTAAAAATACAGGGTATTACATTCTACCACCCTTAAAAGAAATTTCGTCCCGAAATTTAGAAAATACTACAACCTAAAAATTCACATAGTATAAATAGTATAGTACACAAAACACGACAATTCAATCCAACTCACAATTAACAATTCACATGAATTTCACACAAAGTCATAATACGACTACTAACATCAAGCAACCAATATCACACTCAAATCAGACAAGCATGCATAACAACATACAAAACAATTTATTTACGGTCCCATTCAAGATCTAAAGCCTAGACCTCTGATACCAACTTGTAACACCCCGAGTTCGGACGGTCAAACCCATATGGAGATCCGAACTCAAGCGTTAATTCGGAAAGATACTTATGCATATAACTCTTCTAATTTATTTATAACAACAAACGTAATTTAAATTTTCTAACATGAATTTAAACATATGAATTAGATAATCATCTTTAACAACATTTTCAACAAATATATTATTTCAAATTACATTTCAAGCAATACAATAAGACAATTCAATCACTAAGCTACTCATTCCTAGCTTTCGCTGCGCCACTCTGATAAATCTGCAAGGATGTCAATTGGGGTGAGATGACAGCTCAATAGAATGCATTCCCAATTCTCTAAAGATGCTCAAACATAATCATTTTATCAAGCAAAAACATATAAGAAGAACGCATTACAACTTCAACGAATCAATGATATATTCAAGAATCACAATACCTCAATATTTTCGATAATTTATCCAATCTAGAATTAGGTATATGGGTTCACAATATTAATGTTATTATCAACAAACCATCCATTTAGGATCAACTCAACAATTCACATCAACAATATTGTTTTCAACAACTCATCCATTTAAGTTTCCACAGCCATTCACATATTAATATTGTCACAACAAACTATGAGTTTACAATACCACAATAATTGTCATGTCATTCATCAATGATTCAAAACATATATTCGCGTATTAATATGGTCACGGAGAAAATATGAGTTCACGACATTATTCATGTTCCCTACAAATACTTCAATTAAGTATTTCAATAAACCCGATAAGTTTTCCAATAGAGATTTCAACACGATTCACAAATTAATATTATCATCACAACAAGTAACTATGAGGTCATATTAATATCAACAATACTTTCGACAAATCTACCAATTTAGGTTTTAACAATTGAGTTCATGAAATACGAATGTCCTTGGTTCGTACACCCACCTATCGTTTATCGGCACGGACGGCCTCCATCGATGGTCGGGAACAAAAGTTCCTATGGGGATCATACCCATCTTTGCTCTTGGGGATCATTACCCGTTTTATTACTGTGATCACGAAAACCTTGGTTCATACACCACCTATCGTTTACCGGCACGGACAGCCGCCGTCGATGATCGGGAAACACAAGTTCCCATGGGGATCATTACCCATTTAACTCTCGGGGATCATTACCCGCCATTAACATGAAACATGTTTCATATAATGGTAAAACATGAACTCATTTCCTTTTTATAAATCATTTTCACAAAAAACACAAGCAACCATGGCTTAACAACATGAATTTCATTCAAGCATTTAATCAAGTGTCATAGTATCATTATACAATATCAAAGTTCAATTGTATCACAACTTTGACAACAATACTATGGTGATATGTATCACTCCCCCTTAGTCAATACTTCATCTCACAATGAAAACCACTCCCCCTTACATAATGATCCGTAAACCATATGTATTTGTAGTGTGAACTACACATTAATTCCCCCCCTTTTTGTCAATAGAAATTGGAAAAGGTACGCAAATTAGTGGGATTCTCATGAAATTTCCATGGAGATACTTCATGACCAAAAGAGAAAAACATATCAACTTGTTTAGATGCCATCAAATAGCCGAAGCTAAATGCATTCATCAAGGAGTTTATAAAGATACAAGATAACCCCTATAATATTCCACAGCCGCATTCCCCACAAATATTTGGCAATTAAGCACAAGTTCAAATAAGAACTCTTCCCCATAAAATATCATTCCCGAAAGAACAACAAGAGCGACCTTACTTTTACAAGAAAAGAAGGATTTCTTTGGACATTAACAAATCACATAAGAATATGAATTCGTATCCAAAAATCTCAATTGAATTAACCACAAGGAAAATAATCAATTCAATTGGTCATGCTCAACTTAAGAGAACTTATGGAGCAACACAGTATATTCACAAAGATGTGGATCAGGGAAAGACCAATACTGCGGAATAATCAAAGATTCATTCTATTTTTCATCTATTTGCACAATGACTTAAAATATACTTCATCTTTGTAAACAAAAGTTCATCCTTTCTTCCATCAATATTTGCATAATGACATAAAAGGCTTAACTTTTGTAGTCAAAAGTTCATTCTATCTTTTATCAATACTTTCATACTTGACATATAATAGAGATAACTTTTGAACAAGTATAGGGATGATCAAGGTTCACGGACGTAAACAACATATCCCATAACAATTTGCAATATATAAAACCATAAAGATTAATTCTGCAAAAATCATCTTCCAAATCAACCTTAGAATTTAAATAAATAAATCTAAAAACATTGCAAGATGAAAAACGTTGGCAATAGATATGTGTACTCACAATAATGGCTATTCCAAACCCTAGTTATTCTTCTTAAAAACATAAGAATAAATTCTCATAAGAAGTTTCCTAGACATCAAGACAAACTCGTAATGCACATATAAGATGATTTGTCCTTAGAGGGTAGAATCAATCTTTTTCGCACGGATTTACACCAAGAATAGCTACCAAAGGCGTATAAAAAGATTTTCTTAACAAAAAAGAACATACAAAGTCAATAACGACCATGCACCATAGTTCACATAAAATGATTGTGAACATTCAAGAATTCCATAACAATGCGTACTACTGCCCATTCTTGAACTTCCTTCTTTGTGATTCACCAATATCATTCTTTTAAAATATACAAATGATCTTAGAATAGGATTAATCCAATAATCCAAGTGCCTAAGTCCAGGAGAAGTAGAACAAATGCGACGAAACAGAACAAAACACTCAAAAACAAGAGACATGACAATGCCCAATCTTAACTCACCCAAATTCAAGAATTCTCATCTTTAATTTCAAATAATTCAAATAGGAAGAGAATGCAAAAAGAATGAGGTCATTCTGAGTTCGAACGAAGAATTTACGGCCAAAACAAGTTTACCGAACATCGACGTCTACAAGCCAGTATGCATACCGGTTAGCAAACGAATTTTCGTGACCTGGAGCATTATGCAAATGGGTATGCGTACTAAAATCCCTGGATTTTGATTTTAAATGATGGTATGCATACCTGGTATGTGTACCATGATGTCCAATCATCCCGAACTACTATTTTCAAACCTAAACCCTTAAGAACCTTAAATACAGATCAAGTTAGGTAGAAATGAATGATAAGCAAGGTACATGAATCATTATAAGTGCTCTAAGTAAATAAAAACACAAATCTTGCTCAAGTTTATAGAAATACCTTTTTAGAGGAATCCAACCTAATCCTATAGCCTTACCAAACATAATATGTGCGCCCCAATTCTCGTGCTTCCCTCACCGTATACATAGCAGGGCATTCCTTGGTGAGGATGCACTTACAACACAATCAAGTTGTGTTGAGGTGAACAATGTCTTGCTCACCACAAGTGACTGAAACAGACTTTTTCGTAACTATGGAATTTTCACCATCTATAGTTTTTGGCTTATTCTGTTTCATTTTTGGATCATCATGAAAGAGATCGCTTTTAGAACCTTTCACATCCAAACCCATCTTTCCAAAGAACTTTGTAAGTTCCAACATCATAGATACTGCCTTCTCCACAGTCATGGAATTTTCTAGGAGATCATTCCTTTCCACACTCAAAGTATCATAGGCTTTCTTTGGTAATTGTTAGAGCACTGCTCGATCGAACTCGCAAGTGTTGCTATCTTAAGCTTGTTGTCAAGTTTAGTTACCAAAACTATAAGTCTTGATTTCTAGTCTACTTATAGCTAAGTCTCGGACTAGGATAGAAAGTGTAGTTGAGCTCTAGACTCCATGGGGATCATCATACAAAGACGAATAACTACTCAAGGAACTGGTGGAACTTCATCGACTAAAAGGTATGTGGAGACTTGAACTTATCTATCACTCAAAAGTCTATCTACTCTATCTCCTATCTCGAGACAAAAGTCTTATTGCTACATAGAATTTGATTATACATTGCTATTTCAAGCCGAGTTTATCTCACTTATCTATTTCTCGAAATATGTGTTGGTAAGCTTTCACTTTGGCCAAGTTCATCTTTACTAGTGACGAAAGTCATATTAAGTTTCAATTACTTTAAAATTGCTTTGACGAAAATAGCTTGTGAACAACAACTATATAACGTCCTCTAAGAATGTTTCAATGATTCAAATGAGAGTTTAGAGTATATAACCATGGTTGGATATAAACATTGTGTGATAACTCATACATGTGTAAGTCCTTATTCCTTAAACTAATGTATGCGTACTTTGATGCTCAGGAAAACCGGAACTAAAGTCCGCGTACCAGTACGCGCACCGTCGGAAGTTCACATCCCGTGAGTTTCTGCCGGAGTTTGTGAACTGAAAACAAACTTATTTCGGGTACTTAATTCCGCGTACCAGTATGCGTACTTAAGTTGGTTATTTTCTAAAAACGATTATTCGTGAACTTAAACTTATATAAACTAAGGAATGCATATTTGCAGACCGTGGCTATAAAGTTCATGAATCGATTCAATTGAATCAAATCGTTTTTGCTTCGATTGTGTCTTTTATACTTCTATAAGATCTAATCAATTGAACAACTCTCTAACTAGTTCATTTGAGTCATTTGAACTAGTTATGGTAAAGAAAAATATGGTTGATATGAAAGTGCTCATATGGCTAACCATTTGGTTAACTACTGTTGAACCAACTAAGTGTACATGTTTGGGTACGGTTACACAAACCTAAATAAACGTGCATTTCATTTGTGTAACAAGTTAAGTTTCGATCTAACGGTTGAAAGATATTAGCTTGAATCTAATCATCATCTAACGGTGAATATTGAATGCTTTGTTACCAAGGTAACTTAGATTGCAAACCACGATTTGAAAGACTATATAAAGGAGAACTCTAGCAACCTGGGAAACCTAATCCCTACACCTCTGTGTGATACTAGTTGTATTAGCTAGAGTCAATTCTCCTATAACCTTAGGTTTCTATCGAGACCCTGTAGGTTAACGACTTGAAGACTTCATTGGGATTATGAAGCCAGACCCAACTATTTTCTTTGTAGTTGCGTGATCTGATCTTGCTGTTTCTATCATACTAAGTACAATCGTAAGATTGGCTTGAGATTTATTTTTACGATATGCAAGATTAAAAGAAGTCATAAACATCTTCGTCTCATCATTTGTGATTCCGCAATATCTTCTTTCGCTCATCGATTAAGATTATTGTGAGGTGATTGATAATTCTAGGATGTTCTTCGGGAATATAAGTCGGGGTTATCAATTGGTTCCTATTCACCTTGATTTATCAAAAGAAAGAACAAACACTCGTAGGTATTTACGTGGGAGGCAGTTTATCTATTACCGTAGACTTTTACGTGTGATCTGATTTGTTTATTAAAGTCTTAGACTTTGGGTCGTAGCAACTCTTAGTTGTGGGTGAGATCAAATAATGGAATCAAGTGCGTAGTATCCTGCTGGGATCAGAGACGTAAGGAGCACAACTGTACCTTGGATCAGTGTGAGATTGATTGGGGTTTAACTACAGTCCAAACCGAAGTTAGTTTGTAGTAGGCTAGTGTCTGTAGCGTCTTAATAGTTAATACAGTGTGTGTTCAATCTGGACTAGGTCCTGGGGTTTTTCTGCATTTGCGGTTTCCTCGTTAACAAAACTTATGGTGTCTGTGTTATTTCTTTTCCGCATTATATTTTGTTATATAATTGAAATATCACAGGTTGTGCGTTGAATCAATCAATTGGGAAATCCAACCTTTGGTTGTTGATTGAAATTGATTGATCCTTGAATATTGGTCTTTGGTACCGTTCAAGTGATTTCTCTTGTATTCAATTAGACTCGCAGATTTCTATTTGCTTGAGTAAGTATTGAATCGAGAAAGTGAGATATAACTCTTTGATATACTTTTATTAAGATTAAGTCTGATTGTCTAGTTGATTCTCTTAAAAGTATATTGGAGTTAGTCCATACAGATTGTTAAGCGAAATATTGGGTGTGGTTGTTAGACCCCCGCTTTTTCAATTGGTATCAGAGCAGGAAAATACGTTTAAAGACCTTACAAGTCTGTGTTTGTAGCAATCTGACTCTGTGGACATGAATTCTATCTCCATAAACGTACCACCAGTCTTAGATGGCTCAAACTACTTATGGTGGAAAATAGCTATGCGTGCTTTTCTTCAAGCTTGTGAGTTTCAAACATGGGTACGTGTTGTTAATAGCTATGATCCTCCGGTTAATACAGAGGTGATGTATCTATACCTAAGGATATTGGTAGATATAGTCCAAAAGAAATTCTTCCCAAAGCAAAATTCACGATCGGCTTAAATGTTATCATACATGCCATTACCCCCAGGATCTTCGAAGACCATGTGACTACGTGCACTAAGTCTAAAGAAGCACAGGATATCTTAGAAAAACGTATTTGAAGGAAATACCGGTGAGAAAGAAGCTAGGCTTCAAAACCTAAATTCGATTGGGAAAACCTTCATATGGCAGATGAAGAATCATTTGATGAGTTTAATCACAAAGTGTCTGAAATTGTTAATGCAGCTTTTGCATTGGGTAAGATTATTCCTGAAAAGGACATTGTGATGAAAATTCTCAGATCGATGCCATCTAGATACGATTCTAAGAAGCATGCCATCGTTGAAGGAAATAATCTCGCCACGCTGTCCAGAAATACTATGGTTGGGAAGCTAAAGATATTTGATCATGAGCATACGTCCAAGTCTAGTAAGGATGTTGCTTTCAAAGCTCTAAAGAACACTAAATTACTTGATAAAAGTAAAAGTGTTTACATCTCTGAAGATGATCTTTCTGAGGCTGATTCATCAGATGAAGATCTTGACAAGTCAGTCTCGCTAATTACAAGACAGTTTAAGGATCTTCTATTGAAGAGAAGTAGACGGTTCTCAAGAGATAAATCCAAGTCATCAGATCAACCTCATTATCATGTTCCTCCTAAAAATAGGGATAATGATGAAACTGATTACGAGGATATGCCTTAGTGATTTAAGTGTAAAGGTTTTGGTCATTTGCAAATGAGTGTCCAAATCGAAAGAAATACACTGGGAACAAAGGTCTTACTGCAACTCTTGATGAAATGTCTGACAACTATGATTCTAATGAAGACGAAAAATCAAGTGTTTCACTTCTTTGTGAAAATATTGATTTTGATAATTGTAGCAATACATACATCAATCTTGATATTCTTTCATAAGAAAACTCAACCAATGGAAGATAAAACCGACCTTTCTATTGGAAACTCGTGAATAATGTTTGGTTCTACTATGTGTCTAGTTTGCTTGTACATCTCGGATGCTGAATTATATCCAAGATTGACGTGCTCGTATTGTTCACTCAAAGGTCATGAACTATCAAAGTGTTACAAGTACAAACACAAATTGAGGCATGTCAACAAACTTCAACGAAGAGCAAATCGATTAGCAAACAAGCTTAAACTTGCTCAAAAGACTGCTGAGGTATGTAAGATTTTATCTTCGTCTAAGAAGTTAGTTTCCAAGGATAAAACAATACCATTATATAAGAAAGTATGGTCCAATCATTTTGATAGACAGAGGTCTATGGATTCCCATCAAAAGGAACATGGTGGACAAATTGTTGTTCACCGCAACACAACTTGATTGTGTTGAGTTGTGTATCTTGTCTCATGTACCTGATCAAAAGAGACAAGGTTGTGCACCTCTCAGGATTTAGGAAGAGTTTGTTTTCTTCTTTCTTAGTGTTGTTTTTTTGATGCAAAATTGGAATTCCCCGTCTATCAATAAAGGAGGGTTATTCTCGACAATTCTACTCTTTTTAGGGTTCAGAATTGTGCGTGCACGAACCTGTTAAAGGTTGTGTAACCCTATATTCCCTTTTCCTTCTCTGAAACTCTTTCCAAGACTACTTGTTGAGTTTAAATTGTTATTTCCTCTCACAAACCCATATTCCTATAGATACTCCAAGCATCATGTCTTCTGATAGAAAAGATGTTAATATGATTGTTAAGCCATCAATCATGAAGGAAAAAGAGAAATCTCCGTTGCCTCCAACTTTGAAAAGGAAAAGAAGGAATGTGAGGAAGCCAGGAGTTGTTCCTTCCGATTCTCAGAAGTTTTATGATGTTCTTGAAGTGTTAAAGGAGACACGAAAGGAGATTCAACAGATAAAGGCTTTTATGCTTAAGACTCATGAGATTCAGAAGGCCTTAGTTCAACATCAGTCAAGAAGGTTTATTGATATTAACTCTATCTTTATGAACCTTATGTCCCAATGGTTTCATTGACGACAAGGAGTTCGGGGGACGATAAAAAAATTCTTCAAATGTCTTGACATCTAGTAAATCTTCGATGAGAATTTTATTTTCTTGTTTTGTTTAGAAGAATAACTAGAGTTTGGAATAGCCATTATTGTGATTACACATAGCTATGTCCAACATTTTCATATTCATGTTTTTTTAGGTTTATTGGTTTAAATTCTAAATTGTTTGGAATATGATTTTTGCAGTATTAATCTTTATGGTTTTATATATTGCAATTTGTTATGGGATATGTGTGTTTGCATCCGTGAACTATGATTTTCCCATACTTTGTCAAAAGTTAAGTCTTTCATATGTCGATATGCATGTATTGATAAAAGAATGAATGAACTTTTAACATTACAAAAGTTTTAAGCCTATTGTTTGTCATTATGCAAATATTGATGGAAGATAGGATGAACTTTTGTTTACAAGGATTATGTCTATTGTATGTCATTGTGCAAATAGTGATGGAAAATATTATGAATCCTTGTCTATTCCGCAGTATTGATCTTCCCTGATCCATATTTTTATGTATATACTGTGCGGCTCCGTAAGTTCTCTTATGTTGAGCATTTCCGATTAAATTAATCATGGGTTTTCTTGTGGTTAATTTAATTGAGTATTTTGGATTCAAATTCATATTCGTATGTGAATTTTTATGTCCAAAGATATCCTTATTTTCTTGTGAAATTAAGGTCGCTCTTGTTTTTCTTTCGAGAATGACATTTTATGGGGGAGAGTTCTTAATTGAACTTGTGCTTAATTTCCAAATCTTTGTGGGGAGTGCGGATGTGGAATATTATAGGGGTTATCTTGTATCTTTATAAACTCCTTGATGAAAGCATTTAGCTTCGGCTATATGATTGCATCTAAAAGTTTATATGTACTTTCTTTGGCCATGAAATGTCTCTATGGAAATTTCATTAGGATCCCACTAGTTTTCGTACCTTTGCCAATTTTATTGACAAAGAGGGGAGAATTAATGTGTAGTTCACACTACAAATACATATGGTTTTCAGATCATTATGTAAGGGGGAGTGGTTTCCATGTGAGATGGAGTATTGACTAAGGGGGGAGTGATACATATCACCATAGTATTGTTGTCGAAGTTGTGATATAATTGAACTTTGATGTTGTGTAATAATACTATGACATTGTGTAACAATGATTGAGAACTCTTGTTTTCTCATTGTAATGGCTACGGATTTTCAACAACGATGATGCTAAACTTACAACCTTTGGAATCATTGGAGTACTTGGAAGTGACGAAGATTTCGAGTAATGTTGAAGAACCAAGAAGATCAGGCATGTGGAAGAGAAGCTACAAAAGTTTATTTATTTATTTTTGTATTCCATATGTATTGATATTTTTGTCACTAAAATTGACAAAGGGGAGATTGTTAGAGCATTGCTCGGTCGAACTCGCAAGCGTTTCTATCTCAAGCTTGTTGTCAAGTTTAGTTGCCAAAACTATAAGTATTGATTTCTAGTCTACTTATAGCTAAGTCTCGGACTAGGATAGAAAGTGTAGTTAAGCTCTAGACTCCATGGCGATCATCATACAAAGACGAAGCACTACTCAAGGAACTGGTGGAACTTCATCGACTAAAAGGTATGTGAAGACTTGAACTTATCTATCACTCAAAAGTCTATCTACTCTATCTCCTATTTTGAGACAAAAGTCGTATTGCTATATAGACTTTGATTATACACATTTGCTATTCGAGCCGAGTTTATCTCGCTTATCTATTTCTCGAAATATGTGTTGGTAAGATTTCGCTTTGGCCAAGTTCATCTTTAATAGTGACGAAAGTCATATTAAGTTTCAATTACTTGAAAATTTCTTTGACGAAAAATAGCTTGTGAACAACAACTATATAACGTCCTCTAAGAATGTTTCAATGATTGAAATGAGAGTTTAGAGTATATAACCATGGTTGGATATAAACATTCTGTGATAACTCATACGTGTGTAAGTCCTTATTCCTTGAACCAAAGTATGTGTACTTTGCTGCTCAGGAAAACCGGAACTAAAGTCCGCGTACCAGTACGCGCACTTTCGGAAGTTCACATCCCGTGAATTTCTGCTGGAGTTTGTGAACTGAAAAAAACTTATTAGGGTACTTAAGTCCGCGTAACAGTATGCGTACTTAAGTTGGTTATTTTCTAAAAACGATTATTCGTGAACTTAAACTTATATAAACTAAGGAATGCATATTTGCAAACCGTGGCTATAAAGTTCATGAACCGATTCAAGTGAATCAAATCGTTTTTGCTTCGATTGTGTCTTGTATACTTCTATAAGATCTAAGCAATTGAACAACTCTCTAACTAGTTCATTTGAGTCATTTGAACTAGTTATGGTAAAAAGAATATGGTTGATATGAAAGTGCTCATATGGCTAACCATTTGGTTAACTCTTATTGAAACAACTAAGTGTACATGTTTGGGTACGGTTACACAAACCTAAATAAACGTGCATTTCATTTGTGTGTAACAAGCTAAGTTTCGATCTAACGGTTGAAAGATATTAGCTTGAATCTAATCGGAGTTTTCATCTAACGGTGAATATAGAATGCTTTGTTACCAAGGTAACTTAGATTATAAACCTTTGATTTGAAAGACTATATAAAGGAGAACTCTAGCAAATCATGAAACCTAATCCCCACACCTCATGTGATACTAGTTGTAATAGCTAGAGTCGATTCTCCTTTAACCTTAGGTTTCTATCGAGACCACAGTGGGTTAACGACTTGAAGACTTCATTGGGATTGTGAAGCCAGACCCAACTATTTTATTTGTAGTTGCGTGATCTGATCTTGTTGTTTCTATCGTACTAAGTACAATCGTAAGATTGGCTTGAGATTGATTTCTACGATAGGCAAGATTAAAAGAAGTCATAAACATCTTCGTCTCATCATTTGTGATTCCGTAATATCTTATTTCGCTTGTCGATTAAGATTATTGTGAGGTGATTGATAATTCTAGGCTGTTCTTCGGGAATATAAGTCAGGGTAATCAATTGGTTCTGTTCACCTTGATTTATCAAAAGACGGAACAAAAAACTTCGTAGGTATTTACGTGAGAGACAGTTTATCTATTACCGTAGACTTTTACGTGTGATCTGATTTGTTTATTAAAGTCTTCGACTTTGGGTCGTAGCAACTCTTAGTAGTGGGTGAGATCAGCTAAGGGAATCAAGTGCGTAGTATCCTGCTAGGATCAGAGACGTAAGGAGCGCAAATGTACCTTGGATCAGTGTGAGATTGATTGGGGTTCAAATACAGTCCAAAACGAAGTTCGTTTTTAGTAGGCTAGTGTCTGTAGCGGATTAATACAGTGTGTGTTCAATATGGACTAGGTCCCGGGGTTTTTCTGCATTTGCGGTTTCCTCGTTAACAAAACTTCTCGGTGTCTGTGTTATTTCTTTTAGTGTTATATTTTGTTATATAATTGAAATATCACAGGTTGTGCGTTGAATCGATCAATTGGTAAATCTAACCTTTGGTTGTTGATTGAAATTGATTGATCCTTGAACATTGGTCTTTGGTACCGTTCAAGTGATTTATCCTGTATTCAATTAGACTCGCAGATTTCTATTTGCTTGAGTAAGTATTGAATCGAGAAAGTGAGATATAACTCTTTGATATACTTTTATTAAGATTGAGTCTGACTGTCTAGTTGATTCTCTTAAAAGTATATTGGAGTTAGTCCATGCAGATTGCTAAGCAAAATATTGGGTGTGGTTGTTAGACCCCCGCTTTTTCAGTACCCACTTCTGAGTGCGTTTAGGAACAATAAGAACCTTCTTCCCATTACTCTTTTCTAGATTTCTCGAAAGAGAATTGGATTGACTATACTTTTGCAAGTTAGTCTTTATCCAATTGGGAGCATCGGATCTTGTCTTCGTCTTTACGAAGTTATCCTTTTGATAACCATTACGATTGTGAAAAGGATTCGTATGACGTTCATAGGCAAATCTAGGTTTATCAGAGCACTGATTCCTTTGCATAAAGGTTAGACAGTTACAACGTGCAACATTAAGGGGATTAGTCTTAACATATGATCTTGGTTTCAGAACTTCTTGTGATGCCCAAACGAGAACATCATGAAGTTTCTCATTCCTTATACGGAAACGACATCTCCTTTCCAGGTGACCTTTATTTCCGCTATAGTGGCAAACATAAGGAATGTTCTTACCTCGATCTGGTGTGTCTGACTTTGGAGGTTGATATACTTTTCTTTTTTCGAACCTTAATGCTTGCGGTGAAGGTATTTCACTTTTTCCATCGGTGGAAACCTTTTGTTGAGAAGAATCACTATCCTTGACAAATTTTACCTCTTTCTAATACTTGGAGCATCTATTCCCTTATTGCCTAATCCTCGTGTATCACGATGATTTTTACTTTCTCCTAGCATAGTGGTTAATTTGCTTGAACTAGTATTGAACTTTTTCAAGTCATCTTCCAACATCTTGATTTTATCAAGAGCTGCAGCTAAATCCGCCTCAAGGCGTTTTTCTCGAGCGAGATAAGCACTTTCTCTGTCATCAAAACTTGTTTGCTGGGAGTTAATCCTTGCTTAAGATTCTGCAAGTTTCTCTTCCAACAAGAAGTATTTTTGATAAACATTATCACATTCAAGTGACTTTCTACTCAGGTTTTCCTCGAAATATTTGAGGACCGATTTGCAAGAGCGATTCCAACCATAAAGACCTCCGTAAATCCTTTTCAATTTCTTGTTTTCTCGACAGATAGGAGTCAGAAGAGGCGTGACATGAGAAGTTGTAATCTTCTTTATTTTCAAAGAATCCAAAAACTTAACATACTCTGAGACTTCCTCATCAACATATTTCTATCAATATCTAAATCACCTTCATCGGAAAGTTCATCCAACTGTTCTTCTAGGCGTGTTTCCCAATCAACAGTTTCTACATTTAGAGAATGTTTAGATATTGACTTAGATGTGACAATTTTCTCAGGAGAATCCAACCTTTGAAACTCATCTGGTAATTTCTGAACTGGTACGTTATTAGAGATAGACTCGTCCATAATAATTAGATTGCTACAAACACAGACTTATAAGGTCTTTAATGTGTTTGCCTGCTCTGATACCAATTGAAAAAAGCGGGGGTACAACAACCACACCCAACAATTCGTTTAGCAATCTGAATAGACAAACTCCAATATACTTTTAAGAGAATCAACTAGACAGTTAGACTCAATCTAAAGAAAAGTATATCAAAGAGTTTTGTATCTCTATATCTCAATTCAATCTGCAATCAGCAAATATAAATTTGCGAGCCCGATTGAATATAAGAGAAATAACTTGAACGGTACCAAAGACCAATGTTCAAGGATCAATCAATCTCAATCAACAACCAAAGGTTGGATTTCCCAATTGATAGATTCAACGCACAACCCGTGATATTTCAATTATATAAAAATATAACGGAAAAAAAAACACAGACAGGAAGTTTTGTTAACGAGGAAACCGCAAATGCGAAAAACCCGGGACCTAGTCCGATTTGAACACCACATTGTATTAAGCCACTACGGACACTAGCCTACTACCCATGAGCTTGACCTGGGTTGTAGTTAAACCCTAATCAATCTCATACTTGATTCAAGGTACAGTTGCGCTCCTTACGTCTCTGATCCCAGCAGTATACTACGCACTTGATTCCCTTAGCTGATCTCACCCACAACCAAGAGTTGCTACGACCCAAATTCAAAGACTTGATAAACAAATTTGTCTCACACAGAAAAGTCTATAGGAATAGATAAATCTATCTCCCACAAAAATACCTATGAGTTTTGTTCTGTCTTTTGATAAATCAAGGTGAACATGAACCAATTGATAAACCAGACTTATATTCCCGAAGAACGTCCTAGTATTATCAATCACCTCACAACAATCTTAATCGTATGGTAGCGAAACAAGTTGTTGTGGAATCACAAACGATGAGACGAAGATGTTTGTGATTAATTTTTATCTTGCCTATCGGAGAATAAATCTCGAGCCAATCTTAAAGAAGATCGTACCCAAACACGATAGAAGATGCAAGATCAGATCACGCAACTACAGAGAAAATAGTTGGGTATGGCTTCACAATCCCAATGAAGTCTTCAAGTCGTTAACCTACAAGGTTTCTTGAAAAACCTAAGGTTAAAGGAGAATCAACTCTAGCTTATGCAACTAGTATCACACAGGAGGTGTGGGTATTAGGTTTCCCGTTGCTAGAGTTATCCTTTATATAGTTTTCAAATCAGGTTTTGAAATCTAAGTTACCTTGGTAACAAAGCATGCATTATTCACCGTTACATGAAACCTGATTAGACTCAAGCTAATATCTTTCAACCGTTAGATCTAACTTAGCTTGTTACACACAAATGAAATGTACCTTCATTCAGGTTTATGTAATCGTACGTAAACGTGTACACCATGTTGTCTCAACAATAGTTAACCAAGGTTAGCCATATGAACACTCTCATATCAACCTTATTCATCTTAACCATAACTAGTTCAAATGACTCAAATGAAACTAGTTAAAGAGTTGTTCAATTGCTATATTCTCATAGAAGTATACAAGAACACAATCAAAGCAAAATCGATTTGATTCACTCGAATCAATCATGAACATTATATCCACGGTTTGCAAGAATGCATTCCTTAATATATAAATGTATTAGTTCATGTACATAACCGATTTTAGAACTTTAACCTTCAAGTACGCGAACGTGTACGCATACTTGAAATACCGGACTGAAATTGGGTTTTCGATGCGCGAACATGTACGCATACCTCCAATCCAGCAGAAAAATCTCGGACATGAACCTTATAACAGTGCGCGTACGGGTGCGCATACTTAGGTTCCCGACTTCTCAAAAACCAACATGTACGCATACTGTATGCATACTATGGTTCCCGGACATGGACAACATATGTGCAAGAGTACACAACATGTCACAATCCAATAATGGTTAAGTGTTCTAAACTCTTATTTCAATCATTGAAACTTTCTTAGAGGATGACAATAGCCGTTTTCACACACTATTAGCATCAAAGCAATTTTCAAGTTATTGAAATAATCATAACGAAACATTCCAAGTCTACACCAAATGATTGTATCACACAAACCATGTAAGATGTTACTCGGAAATTTTCACATGATCATCTTTTGACTTTCGTCAAGAATATAAGATGAACTTTGTCGAAGCGAAAGCTTGCCAATACATATTCCGAGAAATATGTAAGCGAGTTAAACTTAGCTCGAAATCTCAAATGTGTATAATAGAAAACTATCTGTAACACGACTTATGTCTCAATATAGGAGATAGACTAGGAATAGACTTTCCAAGTGATAAATGAGTTTCAGTCTTCACATACCTTTTTGTTGATGAAGTTCCACAAGCTCTCCTTAGTAGTTCTTCGTCTTCAAATATGAACGTCGTGAAGTCTAATGCTTAACTACACAATATATCCTTGTCCGAGACATCTATAAGTAGACTAGAAATCAAGACTTATAGTTTTGATCACTAACATTGACAAACAAGCTTGAGATAGCAACGCTTGCGAGTTCGACTGAGTAGTGCTCTAACAGGAACAATGTTCGCAGGAGATACAAAGAATCATTCAGTTACATGTGCATTGTCATCCTGTATTTTATACATTTTCATTGGTGAATATCAACATTTATTCATTATGGATCTCATCCAAAATCCATTCATCCATAATAATTTGAACATTGACAACCGAAGTATCAAAAGGTTATATTTATTTGACAGAATTGTAACTGGCAATTCACATACACGTTCATATGAAAAAGTATGAAAAGTTGTCGTAAGAGTTTACTACAACTTAATTTAACGGCCGTGAGAATTAGAGGCGATAATGTGTTACTTCTCGGTTGTGCTACTTCAGCTTCTTAGAGGACCAACACTATCTCACATCTTCTAACTTTTCCACATGTCAAGGTATTCCTGCACACCAACAGGTCTAATTATATTGTAACGTTGAATGTCCTGCAATGCAATACAAGGGCAGGGGTAACTTAATTCAAGAAACTTGATCTTGGTTACAAGTTCATCTCTTGCTTGTACATCTTTACAAGGCCAACACGGTCTCGCTTGTTCATCATTTGTCCAGCTTCAGGTGTTTGCATCAATGAATCCTCAAAAAGCAAAGACAATGGTAGTATGAGTCAACCAAATTTTTTATTTAGAGGAGACCATAATAATGATAAGTAATGCACAAAACTCTAATGTGTTAAGAGTTTACTCACCAACTGGAATTAAGTAGGTTGATTGTCAGGCTTGCTGCATCAATCTCCATAAGGTGAGCATTATTTGTGCCAAAAAATACAACTAATCTGCATCGATTATTTGTAAAATTAACAAGTAATATGTTTTCTGTACAAAAACTCGATGTGGTGAGTTGTTTCTCCTGCCATAAAAATGAATATATCTTGATCTTCTGTTGTTGTATAGCTATCCTGCAACTAAATTTTAATTAAGGGAAGGAGACCATAATAATGATAAGTAGTGCAAGAAACTATAATGTGTTAAGTGTTTACTCACCAACTAGAATTAAAGAGGTTACTTGTCAGGTTTGCGGCATCTATCTCAATAAGGTGAGTTTGATTTATGCCAAAATAAACAACGCACCTACACAGAGTTTACGAAAAATTAATAAGTACATTAATATGTTTTATCTACGAAAACCCTCTGTGGTGAGTTGTTTATTCTGGCATAAAAAATGAATATCTTGTTCTTTCGTTGTTGTATACCTATCCTACAAGACCTGTTCAAGAGCTTGAATAAAATCATTTGAAGCAACTTCAATTAATCCAGATCTTGAACAGCCTTGCAGGAACAACCAACAGTCTCATTTCTTGTTCTTCACTTCAGATGGTACTACGACACTAGCACTTCTCCCACTTCAAGTCTACCAATCAATGAGTCCTCAGAAAACAAGAAGAGAATGATAGTAAGTCTGTATTTCAGTCAGGATAAAATAATGACAAGGGAAACTAATTATCATAAGAGTTTAGTCACCATTGGAATTAGAGAGGAGAATGTATTAGTGGTTCCTGCAAGGCTGAAAATTCCTTTGGCAAACCTAACAACTAATCCATATCCACTCTGAAAAATCTATTTGTCAAGAATCATGTAGAATACATGCTTTAATTAAGAGATCACAAGGTAACAAAACAAACCTGCTTTGAAAAAGACTTGGCAACTTTCTCCGCATTAGGTGTTCTCCAGCTTCAGAACTTTACATTAGTGAATCATCTCAAAACAAAAACAGAACGATAGTAAGTGAATCAACCAAGAGAAACTAGTGATAACAAGGGAAACTAATTATCATAAGAGCTTAGTCACTAATGGAATTAGAGAGGAAAACGTATTAGTTGTCAGGTTAGTTGTATCGATATCCTTTTTTTACAACAAACTTAATGACTAATACGGATCCACTCTGAAAAATCTATGGTGATAAGTTGTACCTGTTGGTCGGAGTCATGTAAACATATATTTGAAGAGATCATAATAGGTAAGTAAACAAACTTGAGATAGAAAAGGGAACCTGCACCTTCGCATCAACAGTGTCTCATATATTTGAAATGCGAGCACATCTCTAAGTACCCCAAAACTACCACATCTCTTATCTTGATATACACTGGTCCTGCAAGGCTACGTAAGTGGTGGAAAATATACATTAAAAGATATGCACTTGTTACCTATGAATTTTCTCCACACTTACACAGCTTCAGGTCGCATCAATGAATCCTGGCAAAACAAAGGGAAGGGTAGTAAGGTGAGGTTGATTTGTGCCAAAATAAACAATCCACCTACATAGGGTTTACGGTTCCACAAAACAAAAAACGAATGTTATTAAGTTAGTGTATCAACCAAGAGAGACTAAGGATAACAAGAGAAACTAATTACTATACGAGTTTACCCACCAATGGAATTAGAGTGGAGATGAGTCGGTTAGCGGAGTTTCTTTGCATTGATCTCCTTCATTTACTGACAAACCTAACAACTAATACATCTCCACTCCGGAAACTGTATGGTGGTAAGTTTCATCTTTTGTCAGGAATCATGTAAAAAACAAACTTGAAGAGATCATAATAGGTAAAAAACAAACCTTAAGAAAACATGTAGCCGCCTCATGTTCACTTTCCAACTGGAATTAAGGAGGTTACTTGTCTAGTTTGCTGCATCCATCTCTATAAGGGGATCATGATTTGTGCCAAAAGATACAACCCACATGTACAGAGCCTTCAAAAAACTTGACAAGTAATATATATGTTTGTCTCCGAAAACTCTGTGCTGGGTGTTGTATCTTTAGGCATAAAAATGAATTTCCTGTGCTTTTGTGGTTGTATGCCAATCCTGCAATTCATGTTCAACAACTTGGAAACAAATCATTTATAGAAACTTCATTATTGAATAGATCATAATAGGTGACAAAACAAACTCTGCGATTAAAAGGAAACTCTGCCAAAGACATCGTGTTCATGGGAATGGGTAGAATCCTAGACGAAGGATACAACTCATATCGATGTAGGTGTATACTAATCCTCCAAGTCTCTCTAAGGGCTAGAATAAATTCATTTTGACAAAGTTAATTTTGTCTAATAATGAGTTTATTCAAACGCTTAAAGAGATTTGCAGGACCAATACTGTCCATATAGGAAATGTAACAACAAACCGCATACAGAACAAGAGGAAAATAGATTACAACCAAACAACCATAAATCTAGAGCAGCAATCTGATGAAAGAGATTACAGTTGAATAAACCTTATTTGGGTTGTAATCTATAGAAAGTGATTACAACATCCAAGAGAAAAAAGAATGTAAAGCAATAAACATCAGCATATAAAGAATATAGATTAGAACAAACTATTGAAAGATAATGAAAACCACTAAAAATCAACAAACCTTAAATGTAAAGCAGAAATCTATTGAAAGACATTACTCATGGATTCTAAGCAGTAAAAAATATAGATGTTAAGCGTAAACAACAACCACAACAAAAAATCAAAAAATATCTTGTTAAAATCTATTGAGATTACAACCAGGAAAACCCTAATTTTAAAGAGAAAAGTACAAATCTAAAACATGCCAGTGAATCTATTAAACAAATTGAAACCATAAAGGAGAAAAATAAACAATCTTGATAAATCTATTCATAGCTAAAAGGCACAAAGAAAACACCTTGAGATTGAATGAGATACAGTGAAAGATGCGGGTAAAGAGGTATCAGAGTTCATTGTCTCACTATTTTGAGTTGAGTGAAGATGGGAAAAAGGTCTGAGTTCTTCGTCTCACTCTTTTAATAAAACAGGAGGAAAGTTGAAATTATTGATTCGAATTTGAGAGGAGGGAAATGAAATTTGAGAGGGAAATCTGATAGGTTTTCAAATTTGTGAGGGAATGGATATCAATAAGAGTTATTAGATTCGGAAATTGAGAGGGAAACGAAATTTGAGAGCCAAAACTTTGGACAAGAGAGAAGAGTAAAATAATTGAGGAGAGATTTGCTTTTCCTCCCAAAATATCTAGGTTAAAGGCGTCCGAAACGAGGCGAACTTGGTCAAATTTGTGGTGAAGTTAGTTAAATTTGTGGTCAAACACATAATCGGAAACAAAACGAGGCATACTGGACATAATATTCTCATCCGGTGAGGCTTGAGATGTCAAATATCGATTGGATGGATCTGAGTGGATTCTCGCAACCTATATTATGGAACTCGGGTTGCAAGATTACCATATACGAGACCAAATGTTCTCGTCCGGGTGAGGTTTGAGATGTCAAATATCGGGTTGGATGGTTACGCAACCTATTATGGAAATCGGGTTACAAGATTACCATATACGAGACCAAATGTTCTCTTCCGGTGAGGTTTGAGATAATAAATATCGATTGGATGATTCTGCAACCTATTATGGAACTCAGATTGCAAGATTACCATATACAAACCCAACGTTCTCGTCCAGGTGAGGTTTGAGATGTAAAATATCAGATTAGATGGTTCTGCAACCTATTATGGAAATCATCTTGCAAGATTACCATATACAGACCCAATGTTCTCGTCCAAGTGAGTTTTGAGATATCAAATATCAGATTGGATGATTCTGCAACCTATTATGGAAATCAGGTTAGAAGATTACCATATACAGACCCAATGTTCTCGTCCAGGTCAGGTTTGAGATGTCAAATATCAAATTGGATGGTTCTGCAACCTATTATGGAAATAAGCTTGCAATATTACCATATACAGACCCAATGTTCTCGTCCAGGTGAGTTTTAAGATATCAAATATCATATTGGATAATTCTGCAACCTATTATGGAACTCAGGTTGCAAGATTACCATATATAGACCCAATATTCTCATCCAGGTGAGGTTTAAGATGTCAAATATCAGATTGGATGGTACTGCAACCTATTATGGAACTCAGCTTGCAAGATTACCATATATAGACCCAATGTTCTTATCCAGGTGAGGTTTGAGATATCAAATATCAGATTGGATGATTCTGTAACCTATTATGGAACTCAGCTTGCAAGATTACCATATACAGACCCAATGTTCTCGTCCATGTGAGGTTTGAGATATCAAATATGAGATTGGATGATTCTGCAACCTATTATGGAACTCAGCTTGCAAGAATACCATATACAGACCCAGTGTTCTCGTCCAGGTGAGTTTTGAGATGTCAAATATCAGATTGGATGATTCTGCAACCTATTATGGAACTCAACTTACAAGATTACCATATACAAACCCAATGTTCTCGTCCAGGTGAGGTTTGAGATATCAAATATCAAATTAGATGACTTTGCAACCTATTATAGAACTCAGGTTGCAAGATTACCATATCTGAGACCCAATGTTCTCTTCCCGGTGAGGTTTGAGATGTCAAATATCAGATTGGATGACGCTGCAACCTATTATGGAACTCAGCTTGCAAGATTACCATATACAGACCCGTGTTCTCGTCCAAGTGAGGTTTGAGATATCAAATATCATATTGGATGATTCTGCAACCTTATGGAACTCAGATTGCAAGATTACCATATACAAACCCAATATTCTCGTCCAGGTGAGGTTTGAGATATCAAATATCAGATTGGATGATTCTGCAACCTATTATGGAACTCAGGTTGCAAGATTACCATATACATACCCAATTTTCTCGTCCAGGTGAGGTTTGAGATGTCAAATATCATATTGGATGATTCTGCAACCTGTTATGGAACCCAGCTTGCAAGATTACCATATACAGACCCAATGTTCACGTCCAGGTGAGGTTTGAGATGTCAAATATCAGATTAGATGGATCCTGAGTGGATTCTGCAACCTATTATGGAACTCAGGTTGCAAGATTACCATATACAAACCCAATGTTCTCGTCCAGGTGAGCTTGAGATGTCAAATATCAGAATGGATGGTTCTGGCGACGGTGAAAGCAAATTTTTTGGCGAAAGCAAATTTTCTGACGACGGTTAAAGCAATTTTTTCGACGAAAGAAAATTTTTCGGCGAAAATGAAAGCAAATTTTCCGGCGGCGGTGAAAATGACCTCAGCGAAAGCAATTTTTTCGACAACGGTGAAAATGACCAAATTACCCTCACCGACAACAAATTTTGGGGCGATTGTGAAAATGACTAAATTACCTTTTATAGGCGTTTATTACTCTTCATAGTAGGGGTTCCGTTACAAATTTCCCATTCAAGTTTTCAACCACAAAACCGTCTGAATTCAGACCAAAATTGGCGGTTATTATTGTCAGGTGATATTACTGATTAAAGCTTTCTCTAGGAATAGGCGTGACCTTGCAAGAATTTATAGTTTATTCCTATTACGAACTGTTGTGTCTTTTAGGTTAGACTATTTTATAAGTGGATTAACAGGGGAAACCAAAGGGTCAGAGAGCAAATAACGAAAGAGAAAATTTGTAGAGGGAGATAATTGTTCTCTGATGTTTTTTTCTAAATCAAATCAATAAAAATGGCTGGTGATGATGACCGACGCAGACGAAAGGGTAAAGCCCCCATGACTGAAGAGCAACAATTGAAAGAGTGGGAAGAGAGGGAAAGACAAGAAAGGTTATCCGCCACTATGCAAATGATTGGGCAGATGACCAAGGATAATCTCTAGAAAGTACAAAAGAGAGTAAGTGTTATAGGCACCCAGCAATATGAGCCACCAAATGACAACCCCTCATCCTCTATTGTGCTCTCGATAGCACATGCATACGAAATGACGCTTCCGCCCTTCTTGCTCGAATTGAATGATTTCCGCTTCTTTTCCTCCGTGCGACTCCAGTACCTAATAACTCAAAACCACGCGTAAGATACGCAATTCCCAAGGAAACAGACAAAGAAAGCATAAATTCTATATAGTAAATACGGTGTATTCTACACCTATCGATTCCCCCACACTTAGACTTTGCTTGTCCTCGAGCAAATCAAACAAAACAATAAAATACAACAACTCCGTGTCGTCGAGGATACGGTCACTTTTTAGCATAAATAACAAGCCTTTAAACCCCTAGGTGTCCTAGTGGACGAGTTATAGTCTCGTGAGGGTTTACTAGAGATATACCCACAAAACCTATATTTCAAACTCTCGTCTATTAGTGACAAATCAATGAACGAATCCAAAATGACTACAGGAGGAGGTACCTTGCAAATTCAATTCAAATATTAGTAAATAAACTCTAATTAGATAGTTGAACAAGCCACAATACTCGGAAATTAACAACCACAATCACAATGAAAAGATTAAGAAAATGGATATAGATGTAGATGTTGGCGAATATTCACAAGTGTTCGATGTTTCCCATATAAATAGAAGGTCACTGCTAAGATGAACCTAATTCTATTGGATTGAGCTACTTGGTTTGAATCCTACATCAACTCACCGGGCATATACAAGGGAACCCAAGTGACTTTATTCAACCAATATAATTTCTTCCTCTTTTTTTTCTTTTTTTTTTTTTTTATTGGATCAAACTGGATCCAATTTATTTTTTGGGGACGGCATGATTAGATCTTTTGGATCCAAGCGCATGCTTCTTGTCGGCAAGTACATGATAGTTGCCTTGGATCACGCATTCCATGCTTGTTTAGGCGACGGAGACAGGGACTACGTTTCACACATACTGCTATTCCCAAGTGTCTTTTTATTCCGTTTTGGTCTAATTGGTCGGTCTTTTTTCTTTTCTTTTTTTTTTTTTTTTTTAAATTCTTTTTTTTTTTTTTTTTTTTTTTTTTTTTTTGTAACTCAATCACTCTATTTCATCCTAGCAGTAATAACACGTCGATTTTTAGTGACCCACCAAAGCACTTAGAGAACAATAGATAAATATGGAAAAATAAAAATAGAATGTGATATGGTGATATTCCGAGATATG
Source organism: Papaver armeniacum (assembly GCA_023531295.1). NCBI lineage: Eukaryota > Viridiplantae > Streptophyta > Magnoliopsida > Ranunculales > Papaveraceae > Papaver > Papaver armeniacum. The sequence goes on along the minus strand of JAJJWW010006139.1, from coordinate 55,194 downwards.
GTAACAACTATCATATAATTTGTGATTTCTGAGCTATGTTCGTCCCCTTTTTGTTAATTGGTTCCTCAACTCCTGCATTCAAAATGGTTCCATCCACTAATGGTGTCATCCTAAAGGCACAAGTTTCTAGATTTCGGAGTTCAAAAAGCACAACCTTTTTTTTTTTTTTTCTATTTTTCTGATTTTTTTTTTTTAATACATAAAACAAACTAAAACATATAAATGCTCCCCCACACTTAAACTTTACATTGTCCTCAATGGAAATTGAATCGTCCAAGGAAAGTCCAAGGTGGGAAATTCCGCAAATAATACGCAAAAACAAAGAAAATAAAGATAAAAGCAAATGCATAAAAGTAAAAGATAAGGATAAAGATACAAAACCGGTGGGTTGCCTCCCACTTAGCGCTTGTTTTAAAGTCGGCCCGGCTCGACGTACTCCTTGTTTGCTAAGACTCCTCGGAGGGTACTTCCACAAGGTTAACTCCTTCCACGATTTAGAAGAGAAGTTCTCATAATATGGTTTCAACCTAATTGCCCATTCACTTTAAGTTCATTACACGTAGCTAAACTACGAATTTCCACTGCACCATGAGAAAACACATTAGTCACAATAAAGGTCCGATCCAACGTGACCTTAATTTGCCGGAAATAATTGCAAACGAGAATTAAACAAAAGCACTTTCTGCCCAATGCAAAATTGTTTATTAGAAATCATATTATCATGAAAAGCTTTCGTCTTTTCCTTGTAAATCCGTGAGCTTTCAAATGCATCATTGCGAATCTCCTCTAACTCTTGAAGTTGTAACTTCCTTTGCTTTCGAGCACCATCCAACTCCATGTTGCATTGCTTAATAGCCCAAAACGCCTTATGCTCAATTTTACGGGTAAGTGACAAGGTTTACCATAAACAAGCCTAAAAGGAGACATCCCAATAGGTGTTTTATATGCGGTTCTATACGCCCACAAAGCATCGTTGAGTCGCATGCTCCAATCTTTCCTTGTTGGATTCACCGTCTTTTCAAGAATTGATTTCACCTCTCGGTTAGACACCTCGGCTTGTCCATTAGTTTGCGGATGGTAGGGAGTTGCAATCCTATGCGACACATTGTACTTCTTTAACAAGCTTTGCAAGAACACATTTTTGAAGTGTGAACCTCCATCGCTAATTATAGCCCTTGGAATTCCAAACCTTGCAAATATATTAGCTTGCACAAAATGCGAAACAACTTTAGAATCATTAGTTGGGCGGCCTTAGCTTCCACCCATTTCGAGACATAATCCACAATGACAAAAAATATAATAATTCCCATTAGAATTGACAAAAAGGGCCAATAAAATCAATTCCCCAAATATCAAAGACTTCCACAAATTGTATAATAGTTTGCGGCATTTGATTTCGAGCACCTAGATTGCTTGGTTCTTTGACACCTATCACATGTGGTACAAAATGCATGTGCATCCTTAAACAAAGTTGGCCAAAAGAAACCACATTCTAATACCTTGAGAGCGGTTCTCTTACTCCCAAAGTGTCCTCCACAAGCATATGAGTGGCAAAAAGACAAGATAGAATTAAATTCAATTTCGGGAACACACCTACGTATTACTTGGTCACTACAATGCTTCCATAAGTATGGATCATCCCATATGTATTGGTTTTCTATCTTCTTAAGTTTGTCCCTCTCAGCACGAGACAAGTTCTTTGGGATTTGTTTAGACACTAAGTAATTAACAATATCAGCGTACCATGGTTCTCCAAAGGCAATTGAGAAAAGTTGCTCGTCAGGAAACTTTCATGCAACGGGATAGTCTCCTTGTCCACGTGCAAGTCGGCTCAAATGATCCGCAACGGTGTTCTCAATTCCTTTCTTGTCTTTGATTTCAATATCAAACTCTTGCAAGAGTAATATCCATCATATGAGCCTCGGTTTCGCCTCTTTCTTTGTAAGCAAGTATCTAAGTGCTGCATGATCAGAAAAGACAACAACTTTTGTACCAATTAGATAAGATCGAAACTTTTCTAAAGCAAAAACAATGGCTAATAACTCTTTTTCAGTGGTTGTGTAGTTTTGTTGAGCCTCATTCAACGTTCTAGAAGCATAATAAATGGCATGAGGAATCTTCCCCACACGCTGCCCAAGCACCGCACCAACCACATAGTCACTAGCATCACACATGAGTTCAAACGGCTTACTCCAATCCGGTGGTTTAATGATAGGGGCCGAAATCAAAAGTTCTTTCAAACGATTGAATGCCGCCACACACTTCTCATCAAAGTTAAAAACCACATCTTTTTGCAATAGGGTACAAAGTGGTGATGCTATCTTGGAAAAATCCTTGATGAATCTACGATAAAAACACGCATGACCAAGAAAAGAACGAATCTCCCTCACCGTAGTGGGAGGGGTTAGAGCACGAATAAGGTCTATCTTAGATTTATCGACTTCAAGCCTTTAGAAGATATTATATGGCCTAAAACTATGCCATGAGTTACCATGAAATGGCACTTCTCCCAATTTAGCACAAGATTTGTTTCAACACATCGTTCAAGGATTAGAGCCAAGTTGTTCAAGCAAAGGTCAAATGAATCACCAAAGACACTAAAGTCATCCATGAACACTTCGATTATGTTTTAAACATATTCCGAAAAGATACTTACCATACACCTTTGAAAGGTAGCCGAGCATTGCATAAGCCAAAAGGCATCCTTCTATAAGCAAAAGTACCAAAAGGACAAGTGAAAGTGGTTTTCTCTTGGTCCTCCTAGGTCTATCACTATCTGATTATAACCCGAATAGCCATCAAGAAAGCAATAGTAAGAATGTCCGGCTAAACGTTCAAGCATTTGATCAATAAAAGGTAATGGAAAGTGATCTTTTCTAGTGGTGGCATTCAATTTTCTATAATCAATACAAACCCTCCAACCGGTTTACTTGCACGCGAGTTGGGACAAGTTCATTCTTATCATTCTCCACCACCGTTACTCCCGATTTCTTTGGTACCACTTGTCACGGCTTACCCACTTGCTATCGGAGATGGGGTAGATAACACCCACGTCCAAAAGCTTGAGTATCTCCTTTTTCACCACTTCCATCATGGGAGGATTCAAACGACGTTGCGCTTCCCTTGTAGGCTTTGAATCATCCTCCACACGGATCTTATGCATACAAACGGCGTAGGCTAATACCCTTGATATCGGCGATTGTCCATCCTATGGCCGTCTTGTACTTCCTTAGCACCCTTAGAAGTTTTTGCTCCTGTAATTCATTAAGCTCGTTAGAAACAATCACGGGTAAATCTTCATTGTCACCCAAGTACAAGTACTTTAAGTGACTTGGAAGAGATTTCAATTCTAAACTTGGAGGTTTAACAATAGATGGCACAAGTTTTTCATTATTGCAAGGTAAAGAAGCATATGAAATATTCTTAGTTGCTGATTTTTACGGTAATGAGTTAAGAGAACCAATGGTTTCTTTCATCTCATCACTATATCGCATAACCGTTGTCAATAGGTGTAGTGAGCACGGTTTCCAAAGTATCAACACCATTCAACTCAAACATTTGTTGCGCCAATGTGTCCATCACATCAATGGAGAAACAAGAGTGGACATCGCTAGATATCTCATCGTCTCGAAAATGTTGAAACGTATTATTTTTCCATCAAACTCCATAGTTAGCGTTCCCTTATCCACATCAATTATGGTTTTCGCTGTTTTCATGAAAGGACGCCCAAGTAGCAATGGAAGAGACGAGTCCGGTGAACCTTCATCCATCTCTAACACGCAAAAGTCCGCTGGAAATACAAGTTGATTAACCCGCACAAGAACATCCTCAACAATACCCATTGGGTAGACATTAGAACGATCGGCTAATTGCAACACAATTCCACCTTTTTGAGAGGACCAAGATCAAGTGAATTGTACATAGACGCAGGCATGACATTAACGAAGCACCTAAGTCCAACATGGCCTTGTTAAATTTGGTGTTACCAATTGTGACGGAATGTCGAAGCTACCCGGTCCTTGCACTTAAGTGGGAGTTTGTGTTGTAAGATTGCCGAAGCATTCTCCCCCACACTAAGCACTTCATTACCTTTGAGCCTTTGCTTATTGGTACACAGTCCTTCAACACCTTTGCATACTTTGGAACTTGCTTGATTGCATCTATGAGTGGTATGTTCACATGGATCTTTTTAGAACGTCTAAAATCTCCTTTTCTAGTTCCGCCTTCTTAGAACTTGCAACTGCGAGGAAAGGTAGAGGAAACATAAGTAAACCGGAGTTTTAGAGTTAGGAATAGGTACCTCGGGTTTGGGAGAATCCTCGGTTTTCTCCTCCAAACAGTTCCTTTGGTGTTTCCACTAGTGCCCGAATCAAGAACCGGGTTGCACAAGTTGTGTACCACTTCTCAACGTAATTGCATTGACACCCTCTTTTGGGTTGATAGGTTGAGAAGGAGTTTCCACCATTTTGTGCCTTTAATTGATTCAACTCCATAGCCATAGAACCAACTTGAGTTTGCAACTCCTTAACCGAACTCTCCGTTCTTTGCATAAAAGATTTCAAAGAACTCCTCCATATTGGACCCCATAGTTTGAGGTTGTTGTTGTTGTTGAAATTGTTGTCTCGGTTGGAATTGTTGTTGTTGAGGTTGAAATCCACTCCGGGTTGTTGAAACTAGATTGATGAGCCGCTCCTTGCTTATTGGCATAGCTAAAGTTGGGGTGATCTCTCCATCCCGGATTGTAAGTGTTGGAGTAGGGATCATACCGTCTTTGTTGATTAGGAAAGACCGCATTAGCTTGCTCATCTTCATAGGATTGAGAGGAACTTGGTATCACCGCGGCTGCAACTTGTTGAAGCATTGCGTTCATGTTACCCATTTGTTGACGAAGCTCTTCAACCTCGGACACCTCACTCACCCTTCTTAGAATCACATCCAACCACGACTCAAGAATTGTTGTGAGTTCGTTTGCCATGTTTTCAATCAACTATCTAGCTTGTGCCACCGTCTTGTTAACTAGTGCACCACCACCCAGCGTCGAGGAGATTCCTATCACTTGATTGAGTCCTTCATAGAAATATTGAATGATCATAGCATCACTAAATTGCTGGTGAGGGCACTTGCCACCAATCTCTTATATCGTTCCCAACATTCATATAGAGATTCTCCCACATTCCCGCTTCATCCCACAAATCTCCTTGCAATTTGAGTAGCCTTTGATGCGGAAAATATCTCTCTAAAAAGAGTTTCTTCAACCCATTCCATGTTGTGACACTTCCTGGAGGTAAATAGAACAACCAATCCTTAGCACTATCCATTAAAGAGAAACGGAAAACTTTCAACATTGCACCATCCGTGCAACATCCGCCGGAAGCATGGCCGTGACAATAGTGTGGAAGTCCATAAGATGTTTGTTTGGATCTTCATTCACCATGCCATGGAACTTTGGTAATTCTCTAAGCAACCCTTGGTTTAATTTCAAAAGTAGAGTCCGTTTGAATACACCCTTGTTGTATATCAAGCCTATGAGAAGCTAAGTCCTTGAGTGAACGATTTGCATCACCCATTGCTCCTTGTTCTTCCACGTGTGTTTCCTCTACGATTGGAACCTCTTTTCCTTCTTCTTGTTGTCTTAAAATCTCTTCTCCTACTTCCTCCTCGTGCTCGTCGGGTGTGTGTCTTGACTTGGTTGGAGTATTGTGCCCAACGAGTAGCTATCCCGCACCTTGGATAATTCCAATCCTTAGAAGCAGATTAGGCACTGCAAACAATTCTACTTAAACAAGTGAGAAACAAGACAAGAAACAAAAAGAAAGATGAAAAAGATGAAATTGTAAAAAGAAACTAAAAAACTTAATAACTAGCCGTGTGCCTCCCCGGCAACGGCGCCAAAATTTGATCGGTTGTCAGCCGACACAAAAATAATTCACTTTCCTACTCAATAATATATGAATGAAGTATATGATAAGAAAGAGTTCGTATCCACAGAAGAGGCAATTGTAGTTATTTCGTAATCAATTTCTTAAAGTACCCGATTGGTGAGAATTTCTTATTTCTATGAAACAATAAAAGTAAATTCAAAATAAAGCAAATTGTAGAAAATAATCAATGGAGAGAGATATTGGTCAAGGAATTCATCTTCAATCTTAGACATGTGCTTGCATATATGAATAGAATTACGATTTAATCTCTTGTGTTATCAAAAGCCTAGAGAATCAAGAAAGCAAGATAATCTATTAATTTCTCAAGTTCATCAACACACACATTAGGGCTGCGTATGTGAATTCTTCCTAAAGAATAACCTAACGCCTTGCGCTAATCAAGTTCAATTCCTAGGAGCATTAAGTTTCGAAATAGGCTAATCAATGCAATTGTCATGCGTTCGCAAAACAATTCGGACAATGGTCAAACTCTACATATGATTACGAGAGTGTATCACTACAAACCGTAAACATATCATGCTACTCGTATTCAAGGTTATCGCTTGATGAAAAACCCTAAAATAAGCTTATGGACTAAGATGCAAGTTCAATTAATTGGCCACTTAACTAATCAAACACCATAATCCTATCACAATACTTCAATCATGTGATCATAGAAACCGCAGAGAATTGAACGATAAACAAGAGAGAAAACTAATACATAAAGCAAACACAAGTTTTCAAATCGGACTACATCCTTAACCAATAAAAAGAATTTAGCTACTCATAGCTATGAAGTTCATCACGAAATATCAATGGAATAAAGAAGAAGATGAACAAAAGCAAACCCTAGTTGTGTAACCCAAAACGCTCTCCAAAGTTCCAAGGAAAGATATGAGATAAGATGATTTCCAAAAGTTGTAGAAATTCCTCTTTTTATAGCCTTTTCTCCTTCCAAAACTAGGTTTTGTCTTCAAAGTCCATTGGATGCAAATCCACCAAGCCCACGAGAGAGAAACCCATGTAGAAAATATGTCCAAAAATCGTCATGGGAAATCTGGTATTATGGCCGGAAATCGGCCGGAAAAGTGGCTAGGAAATCGGCTCGCGTGATCGGCAAAGTCCGCCGATCAACGGGTTGAATCACGGCAAGTCAACTCGGAGTCAACGATTCGGATCGGTCAACCCGTCGAGATGGAGTCAATCGGGTCAAACACCGGAGTCGGAACCGAGTCGGCCTAGCTAACTCTACTGATGTCTGAGCCTAACTTGCTACTTGCCCAGCCAATTTGTTGCGATTGTGCGATTTATGCACAATCCAGGATAAGGCCGTGCTTTCCTTTCTCGCAACTTTGTTACGGCCTAGATGGCTATGTTGCTACACCTTCTGTCACTCCCCCTGCAACTGCAAGTCCCAGCCATGAGGGTCGTACCTTGCAACTTCATTCCATCCATGAGGGCCCTCCTGCAACTATACCAGTTCTCAATTTCATATCAAACTCATGCATTGCACTCTCAACACTTGCTACGATTCTTTATCAATTTCAAGACTCTCACCCTTTCTTAGGTAGCTCCTAAAACAATTGCAACTCCACCGGCCCCGACATCAACATTGTAGCTCCAACTGCCAAGCTGCGGTTACTGTCATCAGCCGCACACCAAGCCATCTTGTGCCTCCCCTCGTAATTCCCTAACCATGAAGTACCAATTACTAACTCATCCTGTGCCCCGACCATAGCTTTTAACATTGATTCATTTGCCTCACATCTTCACGATTGCACCAACACCTCGTAGCTTCATACTACCCGAATCGCTCCATTCTCCACGACCATCATACTAAAATCATTCTCCATTGCTTCCACCCATGACCCGCAATTGCAATCACAAGCGAACCAACACCGCCGGTGGACTTTAGTATCAAAACAACGGCACACCACAATTCCATTGTTGCCGACTTCCATGCAAGCCATCACAAAGAGCTCAAACCCCTCCTTCCACAAGCACAACTCAGCACAGTGGCACCATCTGCAGCTGCACTATCTCAGGCCACCTCCTTGAGTTCACAGCATCACCAGGACAACGAGAATCCGCACAATTCAGGCACAGCCATTTCCAATATTCATCATCTCCTCAAGCAACCCGTCCTAAGCATTCATCTATGTAGCTATACTCCTTGGCAAAGACAAACTTACAACCACTGCCGAGTTCAAAATCAACCCGAGCTCAAACACCACGGATTGTCTCACCACCACCATTACTTCCATCTCGGACCACCAACACGGAGCACTAACCCAACAGCTTTACCTCGATCGGTATCTTCACCGCTACTATGGCACAACTAAGAGCTCCATAGAGTCCCCAATATCATTCCCCGTATAGCAACAAAGCTCTTATTCCTGAGTCATAACCTCCACTTAAACTATGAGTTTAACTACTGACATCACATCTGCAAGACCCAATTCACAGGGCAACAGCTCAGATTCTGCTACAGCCTGCCCTAGTGCTCTGCTCTATTTCATCTCTACAACCGGCCTTATCAACACCACGAGCCATCTCACGGCTCCTACACCGTAGCTGACTTTGCGATCCATCTCCTTTGCATTGTGCTTCTCTCGCACCACTCTTTTTGTAAGCGACACGGCTCTATTTGAACCCTGAACTGCAATAGCTCAAACACCTGAGCCATTCCACACTGATGCCAACAACTCCAGCCTTGAGAGCCTTCTGGCATTTCTTGCTCAACCCCTTTTGAATTCAAACCCTAATTCTTTCATGTGGCAATCAACGCTCAAGTCAAGTGTAACCCATCTTCATACAATCTGTGATGTCTGATTTGTGAGTCGAGAATTCAATCCCAACAACCCACAACTTCGATTGGAACATACCTAAAATCAGCTACTAATTTCTTCTTGTCTCTGTGTTCTTCACCGGATCTGAAATCACCAACAAATCCCTTTGAATTCTCCATCAAGAATGAACAACATCGAATCGACTTCATCATCTTCCTATCCTCTGTAGAATCGTTAACACAACCACTCGATCCACCAATTTCGGTCTCATGATGGTGCCGCCAAGCTTCAAATGAAACTTAAATAAAGAGAAGCACTTCTCTTTTGAATGCTAGAGAAAATGAAAATGATAGAGAAATAAATTCCCTTCTCAATTTCGGGGTTGAGTAATGATAAGAAGTGTTAAAGGCACCCGGAATATGAGCCACCAAATGACAACCCCCTCATCCTCTATTGTGCTCTCGATAGCACATGCATACGAAATGACGCTTCCGCCCTTCTTGCTCGAATTGAATGATTTCCGCTTCTTTCCTCCTCGTGCGACTCCAGAGTACCTAATAACTCAAAACCACGCGTAAGATACGCAATTCCCAAGGAAAACAACAAAGAAAGCATAAATTCTATATAGTAAATACGGTGTATTCTACACCTATCATCACCCTGTCTCAAACCTCTACCAACTTGGAAATACCCTTCGGGCCCACCATTAACTAACAAAACTCTTACAGATTATAACAAACTTGTAACCGGTGCAATCCTTTGTCGATAAACCAAAGCTATGCAAGGCTTGAAATAAGAAAGACCAGCTGAGTGAATCATATGCTTGAGTAATATCAAGTTTAAGACCAAAATTACCCCCCCTTCTCTTTGTTTCCATTTCATTTATCATTTCAGATGCCGTAGCAACTTGCTCTTGTATTGTTCTCCCTTTTATAAATGCACCTTGTTGAGGAGACACAATTTTGTCTATAATTTTCTCCAATCTAAAAGACAAAATTTTGGTAAATACATTGGTTTTGAAATTCATAAGTCCTATAGAGTCTAAACTGTTTTGCTTTTTTGCATTACTCACTTTTTGGAAGTAGTTTCAAGAAATTTGCATTTAGCCTCAGTAGGGATGAACCCCTTTCTCCAAATGTAATTGAAATGCCTTTGTGTGAAACTGGACCAATAATCTCCCATGCATACCTATAGAACCAACTCTGCAAAACCCATCGACCTGTGCACTTTCGGGATTTAGAGCAAAAACTATTTTGTTTTAATTTCTTCAACTGATGGAATATCATTTATCATTGTATTATCTTAACTTGTAATTACCTTTGGAACACAAGAAAATAAAGATTCATATATATTAACCTCTTGATATCTGAATTTTGCCTCATAATGGTTCACCAAATCAATTCATAATCTCTTTTTGGTCTGTGATAATTCTACTCAGATCATTTTCAAGCTCAGTAATCATACTATGAGCTTGCCTTAACTTCATTTGAATATGGAAGTATCTTGAATTAGATGCTCCATCTTTTAACCAGCTTACTCTAGAATTTTGATGAATTATCTCTCTTTTTTTCTGCATTAAAACTTCTTGTTTACCCCTTAAAGTAACAAGATTATTTAAAAGAGAAATATCTGAAGGATTGTTATCTGATGCTAAAGATGCTGCCAACACTTCTTCATCTGCTTTCTTCAGATTTTTATTTACATCACCAAAAACAGACCAATTCTACTCCTTCAAATCCACTTTAAGTCTTTTTATTTTGCTCATAAAAACAAATGCAGGATTACCCTCAACAACCTGATCCCAAGACTTAGAAATAGTATTCAAAAATTCAGGGTGAGTCTTCCAAGATTTTAGAGCTCTAAAAGGTGTATTTTTTGGTTTTGGAATATCAGCAGAACCACCATATAAAGCACTATGATCAGATATACCTCTATTGCCAACCTTATATCCCCAGTTTGGGAATTTTTCCAGCCATTTATCATTAAAGACAACTCTGTCAAGATTACACACAATTCTTCTTTTTCCAGCTCTATTGTTATACCATGAGAACTTAACACCATTTTTTGGAGCTTGTATCAAACCACATTGGTGAAGACAATTGTTGAATTCTAACATTGAAATCAGCATAGGTTTGGAACCACCTTTTTTCTCTTCTGCTCTCATAATAGTATTAAAATCCCCAATTGCTAACCAAGGTTTATCCAACTTGCTAATTGTTGACAAATCATTCCATAAACTTCTTCTTTTAATGTTAATGTTGCGAACATAATTCGATTATTAAAGTATCTCCAACTTCCACAATTATAGCTTGTTAGGAAGACATCACCACATTAGGTTTCTGAATGTAAGAACTCCACATTATCCATATATTTCCTCTCCCCCATTAATTGAGTTGTGAATAGCTTCAAAATGAAAACCCCTGTAATTTTAATTTTTTTGCAATACTCAGAAGAATAATGCACCTTAGGTTCCGCGATGATAACAATTGTAGGATTAAAAGATTTAACTAAATTCCTAAGATTATCTCTGGCCCTTAATCTTCTCAGGCCTCTAAGATTCCAAAATATAATTCTCATTTAGAAAGATGGGATTGGGAAGGAATACTTCTCAAGTCCCTATTTGCAGCTTGTCTTGTAGTTACCACTGGTTTCTTCTTCACTTTTGGTTTCTCAATAATAGACCTACCAATTGAAGGAATGATTGTGCTTTTCTTTGTTACTTCTGGGGCACCAACAACAGCATTTAACATTTTCTCAACTGATAGAGCTGGAAATTCAATATTAGAGTTATAAAATTCTTCATTCATGTTATGCAGTAACTGAAATTTTCCTGAATTATTAGATGTTGTATTGGAAGGTGTTACCACTTGAGTTGGTACTCCTGCAGAAGAGCTTGAAGGTGTCAAAATTCGAGAATATTAGAAATAGGTTCGATGAATCAATCTTTGGTGAAGGTTGTTTTGGAGCTGATTTATGTTCTGGAGTTATATCAAAACCCACAGGATGTGAGGTCTTTTTCTTATTCACTACTCTCCAAACTTTCTCTGGTACCTTGACATCTTCACTAACTGGTGCATCCTCTTTCTTTTGGATTTTCTACATTCTGCGGTGTGATGACCAACAATCTTGCAATTATGGCGAATTTTGGCAAACTAGTAATATTCTTGCTTGCTCAAAGACACCATACTTAGATTTAACACAGATTTTACTGGGTATTTATTTCGCTAAATCAATTTCCAAAATAAAGAGCCAATTGTTTTTGTTGGGCATGTCAGTTATACACCCACTCAGATTCACTGGAAATGGCGATTTCAGACGACAAAGCTGCATCTGACCTAGAAGGGACACTTGAGGATTTTCGTGAAGATGAGATTCTTGGGGTTAATGATGAATTATTGGCCCAAAAGACCGATTCCTAAGCGGACGAGTTAGATGAAGATAAGGAGGAAGAGGGGTCTGGTGAGGAAGAACATGGGTCTGATGAGGAGGAAGAGGGCTCTGATGAGGAGGAAAAGTGTTCTGAGAAATCAGAATATGATGATTCTGATTCCGATTCCGAGTGATGGGTATAACAAGTAAGCCTTATCGAAGGGAAAATGGTAAGTCACTGAATCATGTTTTCTTTTTTGGTTGTGGCAATGGAGACTGAAAATGCAGGAGATGATACATGAAAGTTGTGTTTAATTTTATTTTTTATCTCTTTTTTTTTGGTACTTGGATTTTTGTGTGTAACTGGATATGAAATGATAGTGTTGCTGCTAAATGTTGCTCAATACTGAATGAACAGAAAGGTTGTAACTTTTTGAAATGCAATATGATGAATTCAGTTTATTTATATTGTCCGATGATGGTGTGTCGATAATGTTGGAGATGCAGGTTGTAATCTAGAAACTAAAACTACAATGCAAAGAACTGGAACATGTACAAGACTAAAATGTAATGAAAACAAATGCATACTGAAAACAAGTCACTTTAGTATTTACTAATAGTTTCCCTGTAATACTATGGGTTCGCATAAGGTACAACATGTCAATACATGACTAACAAAAATTGGCTTACGTTGGTTGCGTTATATTCGACTTGCACATAATTGACACAAACACTACTTGGTGGAGGTTTATGCACACCTAATTTAATTCTACAATCTGACAATGACTACAAATCACAAAGATTCCTGAGATGTTGATTCTCAAAACAGAATACAAGCTTTATTCACCAACGCTGACATCCTACAACCAAATACTATGCCTGAGTCTAAGATCATCTGTCAACTGACATATAAAACCACTTGGTGGAGGCATAAAGCATGCAATTGAGATGTTCATAATCACCAAAATATTCTCAAAACAGGATACAATTCACAGCAACATGCAAATAAACTTAAAATATGAAAGATAGAGATGTTCATACTTCATAATCACCATCAGAAATTGTACCATTCAAAATTAGTAGTGTGTAACCTCCAATTTGTAAAATAATTAAACCCCCAAATGAATGAATGAGAAATACCTTAGATGAAAATGACCAAGATTTGCATTTCCAAAATTATGAATCACTATCAATACTTCTGTGAGAAATCGATTAAACTTAAATCTAGGCTTGAATCGATGTTTCATAGAAGAATTGATTGATTCATTGTTGTTGATGAAGTTTTCTGCAGCTCAATCTCCAAAAAAACCCCAAATGAATGAATGAGAAATACCTTGGATGAAGATAACCCAGATTTGCATTTCCAAGATTATGATGAATTAGTGTCAATACTTCTATAGAGATCGTTTAAACTTAAAGTTATCTTTAAATCGAAGTTTCACAGAAGAATTGATTGATTGATTCATTGTTGTTGATGAAGTTTTATGCATCTCAAATCAATGGAATTAGATGAAATGATAATGAGTTATGTCTCGGGCGTTATTTCAGACATAGTGTTGGTAGATTTTTTTGGCTCATTTGAGTTGTTGGTCAGGGACTAGGGTATTGAGATATGGCATGATGCCTGAGCCAAACCATGCTGCAATTCAAGATATGGCCCATCTATACACAACTGTGCTCATTTTATTTTGTTTGGCCTATTTTGTTTGACCTAATTTGTTTGACATTAGTTGATTTTAGTTGTTGGTTAGGGACCAGGGTATTGATATATGGCATGATGCCTGAATCAAACCATGTTGCAATTCAAGATATGGCCTATCTTTTAACTAATTAAAATTAAATAAATATATACAAGTGTGTTGATTTTATTTTTCTTGACTTATTTTGTTTGACCTAATTTATTTGACATTAGTTGATTTTAGTTGTTGGTCATGGACCAGGGTATTGAGATATGGCATGATGCCTGAATCAAACCATGCTGCAGTTCAAGATATGACCCATCTTTTAACTAATTAGAATTGAATAAATATACACAAGTGTGCTGATTTATTTTGCTTGACTTATTTTTTTTGACATTAGTTGATTTTAGTTGTTGGTCAGGGACCAGGGTATTGAGATATGGCATGATGCCTAAGCCAAACCATGTTGCAGTTCAAGATATGGCCCATTTGTTAACTAATTAACAAATCAAATATTTATGCCAAATATACACAAGTGTGCTGATTTTATTTTGCTTATTGACTTATTTTGTTTGACCATTTTTTTATTTTAATTGTTGGTCAGGGACTTGAGATATGGCATGATACATGAGCCAAACGTGTGAACCATGGTGAACCATAATGCTATAGTTATGGCCTTCAAATTAGGTAACCGCCTTATTTTCCTCTTAAAGATAACGTTGTGGGCAATTAAGGGATGATACGGGTCTAGAAAAGATTCTCGAGGTGTAATAATGATGTATTTTGAAAAATTACGCCTGAGATTGAAGAGGCATGGTCTGCCAGGGGATTAGAAGTTTAACCATGCGCCATAAATGGATATTTATGGTTAATCTAACCACTCTACAAAAGGATGAGAAACTGATATACTTGCAATTACTCTTAATCAAACCAAAAGAAGAAAGAAAATTTGCAGAGAGAAGAAGATTAAGAGATGGCCGAACCAAACCAACCTGCAGTTCAAGATGTTGTTGAAAATCAATCACTAGAATTATAAAATCCAAAAAAAACAACTCATGCATTAACAAGTGAAGAGGCTGAGAGATTGATTTCTTATTTAGAACAAGAAATTCCAAGAAAGAGGATGCAGGAAGAAATTGTTTGGAGACAAGAAGAATTTGATAGGCAAAGGATTGAGAACGAAGAAGAGTACTAGTTATGGATCGGAAAATATGAGACAAGATGTGCAAGGAAGAGGAGATAAAGTCAAGAAAGTCTAGAGAGACATGAACGTCATTGGCTTAAGAAAAGAAGTGCCACAGAAAGTGAAAGTGATGAGGAAAGTGAAGAAGCAATAGAACTTGATGAGGATGGAAGCAGCAGTGAGGTATCTACTGATCCAAAAAAGAGGCTCGAGAGAGAGAAAGACAGGAGAGAGATGATGCAGAATTGTATCTACTCTATTTGGCAGAGAAAACTCAACCCTGGAGATTTGCTCGTATCATGTCTGAACCCCTGAACGTGGATTCAGACGGTGAGGATATACCAGGGATGGATGTAGATGGCAATCCTGTTACAGCAAAGGTTGAGGAAGAAGAAAATGAAGGATCAGAAGATGATGAGGATGATGAAGATGGAAAATATGGTCCTGCTACTTCTTCCAGCGGTGATAACGGCAGAGACTTCTCCTATGAAGAAGAGGGCTTTGGCAGCGATTATGACGATGATCATCGGTGATCATCTGAAGAGCATTGGGAAATTTTTTTGAGGAAAACTTTGGAGGATTGCATTCTTTGAAATCTTCAGAACATTTTCGTGAAAATTCACAAAGTTTTTCCTAATGCTTGTAGTTGCTGCTGCTGTTGGAACTGAAGGAGAGGTCTAGTCTTCTGTTATATATCTTCTAATGCATGGTAAGTGTTCATTTTGGGGTTATTTTTTTCAGTACAAGGTTTGATCTTGTAAAAGTGTTGTTTTGCTGTTGACAAAGATCAAACTCGGTAGTAGTAGTAGTAGTAGGAGTAGTAGTAGTAGGAGTAGTAGTAGTAGGAGTAGTAGTAAGTATTTTGCTCGTACTTGTTATGGAGGTTATGGAAGTGTAACATGCATAATTAGGAAATTTTGCTCTATCGGACGGTATCGGAGTTGGTTGTTCAGGTGTAAGTGGTTGCTGGAATTGGTAGTGTGTCTAGTTTTTTTTGCTTATGGGTTTGATTGTTGAACTGGTATTTCATTATTCCTTTGGTGCTGGCCGTAGAAAAGGTTGTAATGGAACTACTTAGTAATTAGGGGTCTGGTCTGTAATAGTGATGATGTTTGTAAATGTGGTTAATGAAATTGCAATTTCAGTTTCTTTTTGTGTTGATTTGAATATAGTGGGTTACATTTGGTATGTTGGAGATGCCTTTGTGATTTCTAATGAAAGGAACAATGGTATGTTAAATTGTGGTATGTTGAAATGTATTATATGATCTATGAATTTACTAAAGCATTATCTGAATTCTATCAAGAACTAGAATCCTAGTACAAGGTAAGGGAACATATTACGAATCCTAATTCTCTCTGTTTTTCATCTAAAGTGCAGAAATTGCTTCTCAAAACATAATACAATCTTGATTCACTAATGGTAACAATATCCTACACCCAAACACTATAACTGAGTCTAAGTTTATCAACAAAAGGTATAACAAGTTGTAGATCATCTGTCAAAGCCATAATAACTTGACTCAAGATTGAGTCATGTGAAACCAACTTGATTCCACTGACCCACAAAACTACTTGGTGCTGGTGGAGGCATATACTCACCTAATTCTAATCTACAATGTATTCTGACCACTGACCCAAGAAACTACTTTGGCAATGAATTCAAATCATAAAGAACTAGAATCTGACTAGGCAAAGGGAACAAATTATGAATAATAGCTTCTCTTCGGTTTTCATCTAAATTGCAGAAACCGGTTGGGATTCTTATTAGAGCTACTGCTTCAATGCACAATTGATTCATTCACTCATCTACAAACAAACGGAGATATCCTATAAACAAATTGTGACATCCTACAAACAAGTAAAATACTATGTCTGACTCAGTCTAATTATATACTAAACCTACAAAGTACACTGAGATATTCTTAAAACATAATACAATGTACTACAACATCCACAATTGCATATACAAATCTTCTTAATCACACTCAACAAACACAAAAACCATAAACCTAAAATCTACAATCACATATAATTCTAAAAGATGCAGATGTTCATAAACACCATCAGAAATCGCATCATTCAAATTCAAAATCAATAGTTTCTAACCTCCAATTTGTAAATTATTAAACCCCCAAATGTTGAAAAAACTACGATTCAGAGAAAAACGAAAAAATGAAATACCTTAGATGATGATAACCCAGATTTGCATTTCCAGGATTGTGAACC
Organism: Papaver armeniacum; assembly: GCA_023531295.1. Taxonomy (NCBI): domain Eukaryota; kingdom Viridiplantae; phylum Streptophyta; class Magnoliopsida; order Ranunculales; family Papaveraceae; genus Papaver; species Papaver armeniacum. The sequence continues at coordinate 38,025 of JAJJWW010006139.1, read as the reverse complement.
AGTGTCAAAACTTCTATGAGAGATCGATTCAACTTAAATCTATGGTTACATCGATGATTCACAAAAAACTTGACTGATTCATGTTGTTAATGAAGTTCTCTGCAACTGCATCTCGATGTTTCCGAAGCTCAAATCAATGGAGTAAAATGGATGGAGAGGAAAAGGAAAATGGGTGGAGAAATGTCTCAGGCTCTCAGTTGTTCTCGACATATTTATTTTCTTTTAATTTTCGCACAAATTAAAAAAAAAAAAACTAATTTCATTGATTTTAGTTTTGTTTTATGATTTTTGGTAATTAAAGTGAAGAGTTATAATGGGAGAAAAATATTGGAGAAAAAAATGAGAATCGTTGGGATATTGGGTAGCCCTTGAGTGTGAGATGAAATTGGGAGTTGATAGTAGTAATAGAGGCGCTAATAGTAGTAATGGAGGGTAAAAAGGTAACTTGGCAACTTAAGTTGAAGATAGGAAGGTAATTACCCACAACCCTCCCGAAACTTTGTAACAGATACCAATTATTGCAACGATTATCCAACGTTACAAAGTTACCAACGTCGATACAACACTACTTAAAAAATATACGTTAGAAAATCGGGCGTTACAAATCCCCTGATTTCGTGTAGTGCCGATTGTTTCCTTGTATTTGCAAAACATACATTGAAGCATGCATAAATTTGTTTCACCATAAACCAATTACATACCACAATTAAAACTGCAAGTGCATTACGTTCATAAACCCATTTTATCATAGTTAAATTGAAACCATAATCATCCAAAAAAGTCTTACGATTAAACCACTAAAAGTCTTAAAAACTTAACCTTACAATATCTTAAATATCTAGCGGCTTATGTTTCTACTTCAGTCATTTATGCAAACAGACTATTCATATGTCTGCCGTATAACATCCGATCTGCAACTGCATCCCTCCTTTTCCTAGAATGATGAGCTCAATGAGCTCTTCATATGCAAGCTTGTCATCCAGTGCCTGCTCCAAATTGGTCCCACTCTCATAGGCGAACTTGTACAGGCTTCTCGGTACAACAACCTCTTGTTTCCTATCAACACCCTCTTGTTAGATGGCTCGATCGAGAATAAAAGGCTAAGTGATCGAAGTCCATATCTACCAAAAGAAAAAAAATCTAATTTAACAATCTATCCATAGAACAACATATGTAATCTGTTTCTAACTACAAAACTACACTTGAAAATAAAACACCATGAATAGGTGGATAAGACATATATATAAAAACCGATTGTGATGGACCTGAACAGACAATATCCATAATCGGTACATGAAACATGTACATGAAAACCGATTGTAGGAGCGCAGAGTTAAAAAAAATTAGTAAACCGATTCTGGTGATGTCTTTACGTATTAATTTCTACCCAAAATCGGTCGATGCTAATCATCCTATAAACAGATTAATTCCTCCGCATGTTGTTCATGTAACGAAAAATAAAACCCAAAATCGGTCAGAGATTTTGTTTTTTAATATTGGGGTTTTAAACGTGTAAATCAATGAATAAATGCTAATAATAGAACGAGTTGACAGAGATTTACCTTATCTTTGTTGGAACGGAAACCGTTGGACGTGAAGATAAAAAAAAATTGATTAAGGTTTATGGAATTTGGAAAGATTAGATGAGAATAAAATGTTTTTTTTTTTTTGTTTTACGTTTTTAAGTTTTTGGTTTCTTGCTAAAAATAGTAATGGATTTGTATTTATATGGGTTAGTATTAGGACTAATTTGAGGCTAGATTGGTCTTTTTATCAAATTTGACACTCCATAACTATTTGCAAAACCTGGGAAAGGAAACTTTTTTTTCTACAGAAAAGGTAATTTTATTAACTAGCAAATATAATACATAAGATTTTTAATTTCGTCTGTATCAAAAACATTAGAGAGAATGCTAGACTTCGGAACCTTTTGTTGTAATTTAGAGGATATGTGCTGAGTATTTTTTATCCTTGCTTCTTTAGCCATGTAGTCTGCTGCTGAGTTGTATTTCCTTTGTATAAATTTTACCTGTGCTTTAGGAAGTTCTTGCAGAATTACCTTGATTTCCTGTAAAGTGTTTTCGTCTGACCAAGATATGCTATCGCTCATCATATTAATATTATCAACTAGAGTTTTGCAATCCGAGACTATTGAAACGCTTGACAATAAGTTTTCTTTCAGCCAATTGACCGCGTTTAACAAGGCTATTGATTCCGCATGTAGAGCTGAAGATGCCTTTTCCGAACCCGCCGACACATGCATAAAGGACTCGTGGTCTACGGAATAAAGAATAAAAGCGGAACCCATAGACAAGTCTTCTTTTTTAAATGAGGCATCTATGAATATTATTCAATCGGAGTTTAAGTCAGACCACTTGTAGTTTATCGGCTTCACCTTTTTGAGATTAATTCCTTGTTGAAATGTTTTTGATGGAATAGATTGTAGGAATCTGTTTATCTGGCTGATCAGATCAATTGGGTTAGGTGATATCTTCTCAAAAACTACCGAGCATCTGTATTTCCAAATGAACCAAAGAATGGTGGCTATTTTTTCTACTAGGTTAATTGTATTGTTTACCGATATCCACTCTTTAACCCAGTTATCCATAGTGTCGTTAGCTCCTATTGAATTAAGCTTGTCAGGTGAAAAACCAAACCAAATAACTCTGGAAAATGGGAAAGATCTGAATAGGTGGTTGTCCATTTCATGAACTTGAGCATCACATAGCTGGCAGACAGGACTAATCTCTTTGTTGTGGGTTCCAAGTCTTGCCGAAGCAGGGAGAGCTTTCTGAATTAATTTCCAGATGAATAATTTGATTCTTGGAATCACCTAAATTTTCCATATTTTTTCCCAAGGGAAATTCACCGTATTGTTATCTTGAACTTCATCAATTAAGAAATTATAGATATTTTTTGCTGAGAATTTTCCAGTATGGTGATGTTTCCATCTCATTTTGTCATGTTCCTGAACTCTTGGACTAATCGCTAGAATTTTGCTTCTGTCTTCTGGAGTGAAGAATTTGTTCAGTTTTTCCTGATCCCAATTATTATCTTCTGTTATCAACTCTTGAACCATTTCTGGGGCTTGTTCTTGAAGATTGGTGGGCTGAGTGATAATTTCTGAATTTGGTATCCATCTGTCTTCCCAAATTTTTGTTGATTTATCGTCCTTAACTTGCCAAACAAAGTTTCCTCTAATAAGGTCTAAGCCTTTTTGAATACTTGTCCATATCCACGATAAAGTTTCCTCTAATAAGATCTAGTGGTTTCTAAAGGATGAGAATTTGGAAAGTATTTAGCTCGAATGAGTTTAACCCATAGTTGATCCTGATCTGAGATAACAAGGCTGGCAAGCTTTGTGAGAAAATCTATGTTGAAGCTATGAGGGTTTTTTATTCCTAGACCTCCTTGAGATATATGCTTACATATGCTGGCCCAAGCTCTGATAAAACCCCATTGTCTCTTCTGCCCTTCTTTTTTCCACCAGAAATTTCTCTAAATTCGATCCATTTGATCAGTAGTCTCTTTTGGAAGGGCAATCACTTGCATTTGATACGTAGGAGAGGCTTGCAGAATAAATTTAATTAATACTGTTCTACCTGCTTGGGAAAGAAGTTTCGATTTCCAGCCTTGCAGAGTGGAATAGTATTTTTGAAGGAGCGGCTCAAAATTAGCTTTTCTATTATTGTCAAAGAATAGTGGGGTTCCAAGGTATCTGTCATTTTTCGTCATCAAGGGGACTTTTAGAATCTTAGCTATGATTTTCCCGTGTTTGGGATGGATCCAAGGACTAAAGTAAACACTGGATTTTTGGAGATTAACCATTTTCCCAGTAATCTCTCCAAATAAGGATAGAATATCTAACAGGTTTTTGGCCTCAACTAAATTGGCTTTTGTGAATATAAAGCAATCATCGACAAAGAAAAGATGGGAGATGTTTGGCGCATGTTTATTGATTTTGAGCCCATAGATTTTCCTATCAACAATGGATTTGTCTAGGAGTCTGGATAATATTTCCATGCATATGAGAAAAAGTTAAGGAGATAGGGGGTCACCCTGTCTTAAACCTCTCGAAGTATGGAATTTTGGGCCAGGAGATCCATTTAGAAGAATTGAGAAGGAAGTTGTAGAAATGCATTGCAAAATGAGATGAACCCAATTCTCACTAAAGCCAAAACTAAGAAGCGCTTTTGAGATGAAATCCCACTCCACCCTATCAAATGCCTTAGAAAGGTCTAATTTAAGAGCCATAAAACCCTTTTTTTTTTTTTTTTTTGAGGTTTTCATTGAGTGGATGAGTTCATGAGCGATTATGATGTTATCAGTAATTTGACGTCATGTCAGAAAGGCCGATTGATTTGGAGAGATTATTTTATTGAGGATAGGCATTAGTCTATTAGCCAAGATTTTTGAGATTAATTTGTAAATCATATTGCTTAAGCTGATGTGCCTAAAATCGTTTGGAGTTTGTGGGGTAGATATTTTTGGTATAAGGGTGATGAAAGAATAATTGAGATCCGGGTTGAGAACGCCGGATTTAAAAAACTCCTGGAGATGGTTGAATAATAGCGATAATCAACTTGCTATTAGTCAATCATTTTACCAATATGAGTAAAATGATTGACTAATAGCGAGTTGATTTGATCCCTATCTGAAAGCCAAAGACCGGATGGTTCTCTAAGAGTGTTGATGGAGTTGATTCTTTTATTGGAAGCGGTAGCATGGAAGTACTCCGTATTCTGATCATATTCCTTGAAGAATTTATCTCTAGAAAGCTGATGGTAAAAGTCATTTTTATTGCGTACCACTTCCCTAATTCGGATTGAAGATTTTTCAAAGTTTCTATATCCTTTGATATGTTTCCACGTCTTTGGATATTATCTATTTTGTTGTTCAAGTTTTTTATATTTTTGTGAATGTTCCCGAATATTTCTGAATTCCAATGGGCTAAGTCAGAGGATAGGAGTTGAATCTTTAGAGGTAGGTTCATGTCTGTCGAGCTGTTGGAATGTAGATCCCAGGAAGATTTTACAACTGAGGATAGGGTTGAGTGAGATAACCTAGATCTAATACATCTAAAAGGTTTATTAGTTTTGATTTTTTCTGGATTAGAATCTAGTAGAATTGGGGGGGTGGTCTGACCCCACTCTAGGTAAGTGAGTTACCTTGGAATCCGGAAAAAACTGGGACCAGAGATAAGAGATCAGCGCTCGATCAATTCTTTCGCATATGTTCGCATCTCCTTTTTTGTTGTTGGACCAAGTGAAAGGAGCACCATCGTAACCCGCATCTAATAACCCCAATGAGTTGATTTGCTGCTGGAGCTCGCTTTATTCCCCCTTGCTTTTCATCTGGGTCTAGGATGACGTTTAATTCTCCAATCAGAATCCAAGGTTTGTCGACTTGTTGAGCTATGTCCGAAATGTGGGTCAATTGTTCAATTTTGTCGTCGACTTCAATGGCTCCATAGACACATGTAATCAGAATTTCAATGTCATTTATTTTTGATTCAAAATGGCAAATATTAAATCTAGAAGATAGAAACTTCATATGAATGTTGTTATGCCAGGCAATAACTAGTCCTTTGGCAATCCCCACTGAAGGGACTATGAACCAGTCATGGAAATTTGAGTTTTTAAAGAAATAGTCCATCCGAGACATTTTTGGCTTTTGTCTCAGCAAGGAAAACTATATCAGGGTTGTAGTATTGGAACATGTAGTTAAAATGGTCTTTGGTAATTGGGGTTCCAAAACCCTTTACATTCCATGAAAGCAATTTCATGTTTAGAAGATCACAGAAAGAAAGAAAAAAAAAAGGTCCAAAAGAAGCAAAGGAGTAAGGCCCAACAGACAAGTTAAAGAGCAGAGGCCCAAAGATAGAAAACTGATGCGTGTCGTAGGTGCAATCAAATTAATCAATGTTTCCACTCAATTAAAAAAAATAATATAATGGAAGTCAAGTTCGTTCCCACGAGCAAGAGATCTTAGTTGTAAAAGTTGTCACGAAAAGGGGGTGTAAAAAGCAAAAGAAAATAAACAAAGCAATTAAAATCGAAAGTTGAAAGATGAAAGCAATAAGAGAGACAAGATCAAGGAATCATTCTTCGTTGTAAAACAATGAATCAAGTTATGTTCTTTTCCACTTGTTATTAGTCACAGATTATCACCAACCGTAGGATAGCAGGTACGCTTAGCTAGCCCCAAAATCCCTAATTTCACTGAGTAACAGGTCCGCTTAGTTATCAGATTCTATTCAAAAGAACCACCTTGAGGTTCGCTTACAAGATGTAATTCCCTGAATGCATTAAGATTTATGAATTTAGGTTTAGTACTAGTAGTTAAACTCGGTTCGCTTGGTTCACTTTCTAGCGTTGTTTCTACACACAATTGCTCCACGGAATCCCTCCATAGGTCTCGTGTTTGCTACTTATGTAAAGAGTCAAGAAACGATTACTTATCTCCTAACTTTCACTAGCTTTAGATCAAATTAACAAATCAATTTAGTTGGCCACCTAAACAATCTATCAATCAATCATGAATGTCTTTAAGATCATTCCTATTAGTAAAAACAAACGATAATCATGTGAAAAACTTCAAGATAGAATTGAAACAAAAACTCAAATCATATGTTTAAAAACTAGGAATTCATCCTCAATCAATAAAATTAGCTACTCATGTTAAAAGTTCACACAAAGAATAAGAAAAGAAAAGTGTTGTGTGTAGAAGTTGTAGAAAACTTCTCTATTTATAGGCTTCAATATTCTCCAAATCTTCTAAGGAGTAGATCCTTTTCCTTTAGCAATTCAATTTCCAATTCCAAGCTTTTCTCAACTCTTCCACCTTCTCTTTCCAAATTTGAGTCCAATTCTCCATCCAATTCCTAGCCCAAGTCTTCACACCCATGAGAGAAGTCCATAGAAAATTCTGGAATTTTTGCTCGCCGGAAAACTGGGATTGTGGCGAAATCGGCGGAATTGTCGCTCCGGTCTTTGAAAGTTGTCGCGGTAATGGAATATTCCGTCCAAGATTACTCATTCAGTTAGGTCAAACTAACAGTCAACCGTTAGTCAATCGGGTCAAAGTGCGGGTCACTGAGTCGAGGCCGAGTCGATTCTTTGAGTCGGTGGCCCAGTCCTAATACCGACCATTTTGCACGGAAGCTAAACTTGTTGCAGCACAATCATTGTGCATGACCAGCCATAATGGCTATACCTTCTGCAAGACTTCTTCACAGCTATCTTGGCTGTGCATTTTGCAGCCATTCATCCCTGCGAAACTACTTTCCACCTTCAATCATTCAAACCCAGTCATTCTTTCTTGCCTTTTTGTAACCTGGTGGTGTAAGCGCAGCAATCACCATTATCAGTTCATTTCCTTCAATTCGCTTGCAACCACAGTTTCAACTCGAGCTCAATAACCTGCAATACATTCTCTGTTCAGCTCAACTCTAGTCATAGGCAAACCCAATTACAGTTCCATTTCTTCCATTGTTTCTTCCTCACTTGCCTTCAAATCCAGCGCCTGATTTAACCACCAACATCATCTAACTTCCGAGACTTCAACAACTCCATATGCTCATTCAACTCCTTTGAATTTCCACACAGACCACCTTCAACTGCAGTTCAACAACCAACTTCCACTGCTTTCAATTCCATCGATTCTGCGATCGTATCCACCGGTTCGATCACCAAAAGCATTTGCTATCATTCAAGCTCTCAAAATTCAACCAACCACCAATACCCGTTGCATCGATTCATTCCCATTACTAGGCGAACTACGGCTCCATTGTGCGATATATGCACTTCATCCGCCACCGCAACTCACTTGGCACTTCCTTATCGAAACTCATACTCAGTAACCTCCAAGCCTGCAAACTCCCACACGCAATCTCCTCGGTTCAGCCTCGCCATTGGAAACACACATCTCCGGCTCTTATATTCCGGCCAAAGCCATAGCATCTTAACCTTAGTGGCGGCTCAATATTCTCCGGTCCCAGTTCTCGGCTCAAGGCCTCAAACACTTTGTTTTGCATACGTAGCTTTATTTCAACACTTGCGCACCCGCCCTGATGCAGCCCCGGCTTCGGACCAACATCCTTCCTGCATTGCATAGCTACCACCACTGCAGCACCCATGCTTCCCATTGCACACAGCTCATACTTCCTTGGTCATAAGCCCTTGTCTTGCCATCCCCATTACCCACTTCTTTGTAATGACCTAACTCCTTTCAACTGTTCTTCTCCATCTTGATCAAATTCCTCACCAAACCCTCGAAGACATCCATGGCAAATACCCACACAAACAATTCGAACACGAGACTCAACCCATTTCTTACTTTCTCAAATCAACTCAAGAAGCGCATCACCTGAATTCAAACACCAACTCACTCTCCTAAAATTCCACCAATTCCTTTCCTTAAATCCCTAGAATCGAGACTAATTCATTCTCAATCAATCAATCTAAACTCTAACTTCGACAACCGAATCGAGCCTAAACCCCATGAATTTCCTCTTTGGTAGCTCTGGAGTTTCACATATTCGAACCCTAAGGTGAAGTTATCATATAAATTCAACCAATTTCTTCTCTTCTCAACAGCAGATACATCCATCGATTCACCAATTCTTAGATCTCCTTTCTTCACATCGATTTCTCGACTCATATGAGCTTGTTTTCACCACCACCCATTTCATCTCTCTCGGACATCAGCCCTCTCGATCTTCCATTTATCTTGAACTCATGATTTCGTTTTCAATTTAGAAACTTCAATTACTTCAAATCTTCATCTCAATGGCATCATCAAGCTTTGAATTTTTTCTCTCTTCTCTCGATCCAGACTTCAATGTGACATCGCCAATCATTTCAGGTGGAGAAGTGAGTAAATGTTAGAGAAAACATTTCTCGATTTAGGTTTAAGTGTAATAATGGGATGGTTATCCCCACTTAGGTTGCTTCTGATAAGGGATACTCAGCTAGCAGCCCCCTAACCAATGCTGGTTGTCGTTTAATACTCTTCCAAAAGAGAGTTGTCCCTTAACCTTGACTGGGCCCCAGATAGTGTTCGCCTGTAAAATGACCTTTTTGCCCTTTTGGCTCAAATTAGGTGGTTTCTTCTTCTTTTCCTCCGTGCGACTCCAGAGTAGCTACAAAACTCAAAACAAGCGTAAAATACATAATTTACACGAAAAATATCAAAGAAAGCATAAACTACTAGATAGTAAATACGGTGTATTCTACACCTATCAAAAACCCAGAAAATTGGTAGAAAGCTGTGAAACAAACTACCTAATGAATCTAAAAAGAGTGGATTCTATAACAGTAAGAGAAGCACATGCCAAGAAAGAAGGCAAACAGAGGGACTGGAAAGATCAATGAGCATAGTAGAAAAAAACTCAGAGAAACAAATGAGAGCACCAATCAACCTAGAGCAGAGATGAAAAGAAAAAACAGGTAAACTTCAATCAGACACAAAACACTAAAATGGGAGAAAGATGTTGAACCAGAAAACAAAGGATTATGAATGAAACAACAAGATACAAAGGGGGATGGCAATATATTATAACATAGACAAAGCAAGAAATATAGCCTAGGTACTAATTACAGGAATATAGGGAATACAAGATTATAGGAAATACAAGATACTAAACAAGATAATTACATGATATGGGAAGGAAATTAAAACAGTAGTAAGGCAACTAAAGCTAGCAGAAACAAGAAATAAAGCAGACCACACAAGAAAAAAAAAACAAGCAAGAAAGAGGGTCATAGACCCTGATGGTAGTCCACACATAGATCAGTTAGGTGTTTCTGCAAGTCATGAGTTCAGGGACATTAGGGGTCATTTGCAATCCCTTTACCCTTTGCCTTAGGGTCAGTGACATCATTGTTGGAATTTGAAGCTTCTCCTTTGTACCACTGATGAGGATAAGCCAAGACATTAATCTGTTCCTCAATGACATGTATTTCTTTCTCTCGACTTGACCTGGTTCGGATTGCGATTGAGGTCAATTTCGGAATTTCAGTAATCATTGCCTTCTTTGCAGCTGGTAGAGTAATGTCCTAGTGAAAATAGGACTGCATAAGACTCCAATTTCTGAAATAAGAAGTGGCATTTGCAGGCAGGTGCTCAGTTCCCAAATGTGATTATTCTGCAGCTCTATCCCTCTTATGCATCACTCTCCACATATAAGTGTCAGGGTGCATGTTTCTTTTAGGAAAGTAAGGTGCAGGTGCAACATTGAGTTAATTTCTCTGAGTAGAATCAACAGAACATTGACCAAGTACCTCACAACCATCATGGCTAGCATTTTCCTCCTCTAAGTGCTTGAGATAATCAGTGCATGTCACTTCAGAAGCATATTGCACAGATTCATAACTTGCAAGACTATCCTCCTCCAACTGCATATCTTGTTGCATGTCCTCCTGATGTTCCTGCTGTATCATTTCAGGCTCTGGCTGATGTTGTGCATCAATTTGCTGTATAGCTGCCAAGATTGCATCAACAGCTACTTGTTGCTCCTCAGCTTGATGTTGATCAAATGCAAACTGCTCACAGTTCTCCACCTTATGCCCAATGAGGTTACAATACCCATAGAAGTTGTTAGGCAGATGGTGGAATTGGAAAGTGAGATCATTGGTATTTCCCATTTGATTTTAAGCTCTTACAGTAAATGTCGGACTCTGTCTAATTCTGATGCTAGCTCTAACTGTGATGGAGAATCTCCCATTAGCTCTTCTTACTGGATAGGAGAAAGATGTGATATCTCCCATGCAAGCCAAGTATCTCCTGAGATTTTCACTATTAACTTGAGCTAGAGTAAGGTTATGGATAGTGATGAAGAACATTTCTTCAGAAGGATACCAAGTGGCTAAGTCTTCAGTTCTCTCACATTTTCTAATGCGGAAAAGATCACCATAAACTACTCTTGTTGCTACATTTAGAACTCTATGCATTTCTGCATCTCTTTCAAATCTGACTAAGTATACCCACTCACTCACCATTTTGACAGAAAGGCCTCCTTGAATCTTCCACTGAAATAACAAAGCATTTCTCATATGCCAACTATTTCTGGCAACAGGTTCAACAAATCTACCTAGCAGACAACTTGTCCATAATTCTTCATTGTGTTGAAATCTTGGTGGGATAACTTCATCTAAGTTAAACTGTCTTCCACTACTCAAGTTCAAGGAGAGTTGAAGCTGGTTGGTTAATTGAGAGACATCACCATGCCAGACTGCATACATGGTGATACAGGGACTCAACCTAAGGCTACTACAACACTGAGGGATATGAAAAGGAGATGAGTAGAAAGGATTTGAGACAGATTGGGAGTAAGATAGGAGAAAGCATAACATGGTAATTTTTTTCCATCAGTTTACAGTTCTTTAAATAGGTAGAATTAGGGTTTGGAGAAGAGAGACAGGTGAATTAAAAATTGAACCGAAGATTGAGTTTTTTCATCACTAAACAATAGCTATGGTTCTTAGCTAGGATGTAGGTATCAATAGAGAAGCTAACATGTGTAGAAAATGGCATGCAAATCTTACAAATGGCTAAATAGGATAGTTAATTAGGATTAAAATTATGAGAGTTTGATTTTTAACGCTGCAAAGATTGATTGGAGAAAACGAGAAGAAAAATTCAAATGATTACCTGACAGATTATAGGGAAAAATATACTCAAGCGTGGGGAGCTGTTGTTACAGACGGCAGCCAAAGTTGCAAAACTTTTCTTTATGACCTCCACTACCTCAAATTTCTTTTATTAAATTGGAAATTAACCTCGACCCTAACGTTGCCTAAACCTTGAATTGCATAAAAACTAAGCTTTCCTGTGTTTCTCACCCATCAGAGCCTATGAACGGCCGATTAGCCGCTCATGGCAGGGGAGAAAACTCGAAAAAAACGGGTTTTCTTGTGGGAAAGCGAAAACGGGTTTGCTAGTCCTAGAGGTCGGGAAAGGAAACTCCCAGGCCTCAAATAAAACTCCTAGAGTTTAATAATAACATTTTACAATTTTTGCGATATCTGGGTCACACTTTTTATAACACAAAAGTGAGAAGAAAAAAATGTCAAAAAAATTCGGGAGGCCAATATGGTGCGAAGCTTGCTGACCGGCTTGCACGCCGGCTAGAAAATATTGTATAAAGGATACTTGGGTCTCTGTTCCTTCTTTTTTGGACAACTTAGTTAGGAAAGAGACTATGATAGACGTTTGTAATTTTCTTCTTTGTTAAATGAAACGACGTTTCTCAGCAAAAAGAAAAAAAAAAAAAAAATGGTGCGAAGGATATTGTTATCTTTTACCTTGCACATTTGTTTCCCAAACCAAAAGTCCTGGCTTGTCACTGACTCCTGGATAGAGACGAGGGTGACCTGTCCTGCTGACTGCGTCAAAACAAGAGAAGGAAAAAAGAAGTGACCCTGTTCCTGTGATCCATTTTATTCTCTCTAAAAGCATGCATTCATGCATGATCCTACCTTTTCTCCCCTCCACAAGAAAATATTCACAAATTTCGCTCAAACTAACAAAACTTCGTTAAATTTTTCTTCTTCATAAGAAAAAGGAAAGTTTATGCATGTTCCTTTTGAGCTCTCAAAGATCCAGCGCATGCAGTTTATCGGTTGTTATGAGAGTTAATTAATAGTCTTTCTCACTCGAAAATCCATTGATCACAAGAAAAAGAATAAGAAAACACTCGTACAGTTGTTCCGAAATGGTAAAAATATGTTGCATCGGGGCCGGTTACGTTGGAGGACCGACCATGGCAATGATCGCCTACAAATGCCCGGATATTCAAGTGGTCGTCGTGGATATTTCAGTTCCACGTATCAATGCCTGGAACAGTGACCGTCTCCCAATCTTTGAGCCTGGCCTTGATGAAGTTGTCAAATCATGCAGAAACACCAATCTCTTCTTTAGTTCAGACGTCGAGTCCCATATTGCGGATTCCGATATCATCTTCGTCTCAGTCAATACCCCAACCAAAACCCGTGGTCTTGGCGCTGGCAAGGCAGCTGATCTCACTTACTGGGAGAGTGCTGCCCGTATGATCGCTGATGTCGCCAAGTCCGACAAGATTGTGGTAGAGAAGTCGACTGTCCCCGTAAAGACTGCAGAAGCCATCGAGAAGATCTTAAACCACAACAGTCGCGATGGTGTTAACTTCAAATCCTCTCGAACCCTGAATTCCTAGCCGAGGGTACTGCCATTGATGACCTCACTAATCCGGATCGAGTCCTCATAGGAGGACGTCAAACCCCTGAAGGACAGAAGGCAGTGGCTGCCCTTAAGGGTGTGTACGCCAAATGGGTTCCAGTGGATCGTATCATAACCACTAATTTATGGTCAGCGGAGCTCTCGAAGCTGGCAGCAAATGCAATATTGGCGCAAAGGATCTCGTCTATCAACGCCATGTCTGCATTATGCGAGGCAACGGGTGCAAATGTCTCGGAGGTTGCTTATGCCGTTGGTAAGGACACTAGGATTGGCCCCAAGTTCTTGAGCGCAAGTGTCGGGTTCGGCGGTTCATGCTTCCAGAAGGACATACTGAACCTGGTGTACATTTGTGAGTGCAACGGTCTGACAGAGGTGGCAAACTATTGGAGGCAGGTAGTCCAGATCAATGACTACCAGAAGTTGAGGTTTGTGAACAGGGTAGTGTCATCCATGTTCAACACTGTGTCGGGAAAGAAGATACTCGTCTTAGGATTCGCATTTAAGAAGGATACCGGTGACACTAGGGAGACGCCTGCAATCGATGTCTGCTTGGGTCTATTAGGGGACAAAGCAAAGTTGTCAATCTACGATCCACAGGTAAGTGAGGATCAAATTAGAAGGGATCTAACAACGAGCAAATTTGACTGGGATCATCCGCAGCACCTGGTCCCAAGTAGTCCCACAGCTAAATCGAAGGAAATGGTTACTGTGACTTGGGATGCATATGAAGCAGCCAAGGGAGCTCATGGCATCTGCATCATGACGGAGTGGGATGAGTTCAAGTCGCTAGATTACCAAAGGATTTACGATGGAATGGAGAAACCGGCATTTGTGTTCGATGGAAGGAATGTAGTGAATCCGGATGAACTAAGAAAGATTGGATTCATCGTATACTCTATAGGTAAACCATTAGATGCTTGGATGAAGGATCTCCCAGCTGCCCCTTTATCTTAAAATTCCACCACTTTTCCATTTCAAGAAAGTTTCATTTGTTGGTCTCTCTGTTTCTTTTCCATTAGCACCAGTTCTCTTGTAAGATTTACCCAAGTTTTTTTTTCTTTCTTTTGTTTGTTGAACTATATCACCAAATTATCTTCAAATCACTTTCTTCCTATTACCTGCTAACTTGTCTTACAGAAAACAAAATGACCCTTCTATGTGAAACCTATCTATGAAAAAGAAACTGGTTCTCTTGAAAGTTTCCGAAAGATGTGCAGTTGCTTACTGGAAGAAAAAAAAAGCAGTAATAGATTTCATTTTGAACAATTACCAAAATAAGAGATTATATATGCCAACTGTGAAGAAGAACGAGGAAAACGAAAAACTAACTTGCACAAAAATGAATAAATAGTCTAATCTAATCTTCTTCAGCATTTGAAGTTCCGTACAGCATGCTTTATCTAATCTAGCTCAACAAACGACTACAGCCGGTAAATGTTACAAAGTACAAACAGCAGAAGCCGGCGCATAACCTCTTCCTTTGAATGCGCCAGAGACTTTCTTTCTTCCTCACCTAATATGTTTCGTATTCCTACTTTTGGGCTGTTAAGAAATCAAAGAAACCTGGACCAGCACGTGAACGCAATTCCTCACCAGCATCTTTCCCCATGGAAATCATATCGTCTAGAGCAAATGTACCCGTTCTCGATGTCTCAAGTACTAAATAAGAAAGAAAGACAGTAAATGAGTACTGATAATGAGAAGGTACCAAGAATTTTGAAAAGAAGAAACCACCCACTGATTTTTTAGTTGGCCAATCAATTTTTATGAGGTGAAACAGTTTTAAACTTTTGTGAAAATCTGCCAGGATTAGTTAAACTGCTCAAAATAGGAATAGAAAAAACAAACCATGAATCATCTCTATGTGGAATCTCAGAACAAGTGGTAAGTAAGAGACCAATTGTGCAAGTTTGTCTAGAAGAGTGGTTTTATAGTGTAACGTTCAATCCAAATATATCTGGACTTTTACCTTGTTATAAAAAAGTGCGTATTATAAGCAGAAACCAGAGGGGTCCTTGTTGGATTTTATATACAAATGGTGGGCAACTTCGAATGTAAGACAATTGACATTCAATAATATTTGGCTTACCTTGGGTTCCATCAGGTGAAGCAACCAATCCCCTAAACACACAAGAACCATCTGCATCGCGGTGAGCATAACCTGCAATCGGAGTTCGGCAAGAACCATCCAGTGTTGCAAGGAAAGCTCTTTCACATGTGATGGCAAATCTGGTATCCTCGTGATCCAGTGAAGCAATGTAATTAGCCTACACAAGACAGTGTTAATAAATATTGACAGAATTCATTTTTATTGCATAATAAGCAGATATAATTCGAATTGAAACTAAAATATGCAAGTCACAGAGAGACGCACTCAAGTTTTGCACCATTTTTACAGGCAATCCCAAAAGCTTAAATTTAACCCTAGTTAGTGTCACTATCTAAAGGAACAAAGAGAACAACCATGGTCCATTTACATAGAAAAGAAGAGGAAAACAGAAAAGGAAAAGTCAATTCCAATCACCATAAAACGAGAATAAAAGAAGCTAACTGAGATAAGCAGAAGAAAGTCAAAAGGCACTAAGGGGTAAAGAAAGGACAAACTGAAAATGCAATAGCACTAAGTTCGATCAAGAAGTGAGGGTGTCAAGTAAACCTAATTACATAAAACTTCTCATTTTCTTAGAATCAACAATCTGAAAATAGGGAATTGCAAGACTTGGAAACTAACGGATATATACCATCTTATCATCATTGGTCCGACATGCAATTCCAATAGCTCCTTGAGCAACGGCTGGAAGCATATCATCTATGGATAGAATGGCAGTGACATTTTCTGTCATGTCAAGACGCTTGAGCCCGGCCAATGCTAATAATGTCGCTTTGACTTTCCCTTCTTTAAGTTTCTTTAATCTTGTTTGAACGTTGCCTCTAATGTTCTCGACCTGCAAAATAGGAAAGAAATGCATCAAAGGAAGGCTCCTAAGAGATAGATAAGATTATAGAGCGCAGGAACTGGACAAATTCAAAAAACGATACAGAACAAAGATATGTTTGGATATCTGCTACTCAGAATGACAGGATTGTTTACGAACTGTCAATAAGATGAGTTGACCATTCAAGTTGATGATTCCAATGCAGACTCCAAAATTCAACCCACAACCAGATGCAAGAAACTAAAGGCGTCGATTCGGTATAACTTGCAAACCAGCCTATTTGGATTATGACAACCTAAAATGTTGTGCCCAGTAGATGGACATATCAGGATGGTAATTGCTGACACTAGCACTCTGTTATAACCAAAAGGGTCATTAGTTTTATAATCCATGTTCTCAATAACCACTAACCCTCAAAGGAGATGACAGAAGGCTGAGTTATCTATATGTATCTTAGCAAGGGAAAGAATAAAATAAGAAACGCCACCCAGGCACTACCATGAAGGTTGGTAACAAGTGAAGATCCTGATACTCTCTCATACAAATTATTACTTACTTTCAACGAAGGGTATTTGTGCAGTATCTGTGATTGTCTTCTAAGAGAAGCACTACCAACAACACTTCCAGCAGGTAAATCACCCAGAGAAGCTGCACTCAATGAAATAAATGCATCACGGACATCTTCTCGTGGTAGGTTGCATGGTAAAATCGTCCCTTCTGGTAAATATGTAGGGACATCTTTCATAGAGTGGACGGCAATATCTATGTCGCCATTTAGTAGAGCTTCATCTATCTCTTTTGTGAACAGGCCTTTGCCTCCTATATCTGCAAGAGGCTGATCCAGTATCTTGTCACCAGTTGTTTTTATAATAATAATTTCAATGGCTCCTTCTTCAGCCAAGTCTGCATGTGCGGCAATGAGTCTCTCCCGTGTTTGGTAAGCCTGAGCAAGTGCCAGTGGGCTGTCCTACACAAAGCACAGGAATTATATCACCCAACGGAGAACACTTAAATCAGTACAAAGAAAAAAAGACCTCCAGAATAAGGGTAAGGATACCTCTAAGATTGCCAGGAAAATAGTTTTAAATATCTTCATTGATTTTAAATTCAGTTTCCTAAGTACTACAATTTTTCGGATATCTTACAGGCACTCCCCGTATACTGTTCTGAATATACTGACAACAATAACAGACGGAGAATCAGGCGTCTTTCTAGCAGCTATGCTCACAAATTACTTACTTAGCAGGTCCCTAACATTTGGCCAAAACTAATACTCAGATGAGAAGACTTGGGTAGTAGACGGACCTCAAAACTAACAGGTATTGGTAGCTTTCAGTCCATGACATAAACCTCGACAGATCTTCGTTAATTTCTAAACTAGTAGAATGATACTAATTGATGGCTCCATAATCCTATCAAAACACATAACAGATACAAAACCACCTTGCTGTTCAAGTTCCTACAACAGCCAAAGAAAAGATAAAGACCCAGCCCCGCAGGAGCAAGTGAACCTGTTTACAAGCCTTCACTATTTTCTCAACTATTCAGAAACCTACTGCCAATCCTCAATTTAACAGGTTCAATTCACAAATAAGTCTCAGTAACCTAACCCAATCATTTCTAACTAACTAAATTGGAATAAATTCAGATGTTTAAAGCACACATAACCATGAAGAATACACAGATCATAAAAGTACAAAAATGAAGATACTTTATCCAAATATCCAAAACCCAGAAACAAAAAATCAAAAAGAAGCCAAATTTGTAAATGATTAGCTCATGAGTTAGTCAATTTACAAAGAAGGAAGATAATACCTTCCTCTGGTTCCAATTTTGATCAGAGAGACTTTCTTCTCGGTTTGCTGCTCAACGGTAACAGCAGCCTTAGCGGTCAAAACAAGGTGTTTTCGAGATGAAGAAGATGGTGGTGGGAACCCAATAACTGAAATCGACCCATTACTAAGATTCTTGTTTGTAATTGGAGAACCAAGAAATATACACTGTTTCAAGGCTAAGTTTGCCATTATCCCCAAACAAGATAGACAAAGAAAGAAGAAGAAGAAGAAGAAGAAGAAAGAAATTTTGGGTCTGAATTTTGTAGAGATGAGGAGGGTTTTGGTTTTTTAGAAGAATGAAAGAAGGAATTATTGAGGGGGAAAAAGATAATGTCAGAAGATTGAACCAATCAAAATCCAATATCCCAGTTTTCATCCTCCCCCATCCTGAATTAGGTACAATTTTTCGCTGTAAAAAAAGTCTACTGATTAACACAGTAGATGAGATCTGATTAAATCTTAATCTAATACTAATGCTATACCTAATTCTGATAATTTAGTATAAAAGGTGTTGACTATCGCTTGATTACCTAGCTTAAGTAATTAAACTCATAATTCCACTTAGACCGTCTCCAATGATGGTTTTTACTGCAATCTCTTAAACTGGTGTTGTTGAGAATGAGATTGAGATATAATAGGAAATAGGAAATTTTCAATAAATAAAAATGTATAAAAATGACTCTGTGAGTCTAGAAATCTAAACTTTTCTCTGTGAAAGTTTTTCTATTTGCAGTTATTTTTTTCTTAGAATCTCCATTAGAGATGCTTGTTGCAAAAATCACGTCTTATAGGAGCATGGTTTCCACAAACTATTGAGCGAAAGATGCATTCGCATCTGCGAAACATACTAATTGTCAACTTTGCGGTCAACTTTATACTTCGCCAATCGGAGGATTAGAAGAAAAAAAATGATTCATACGAAAATTTATGCCAACAGCCAACCCATTTAAACTTTTTATTTGTTTGGTCTCTAATTTATCTACCATGTCATCATAATTTATTTATTTTTAAATTGAAGAAATAAAATGGAGAAGGACGAGAACAGATGGATTGCCCAGCCATGTTCTATAACCACTTAGTTGTTACCTGCCCAAGTACGGAAGTAGGTACTTGTTGCATAATTAAGAAGAGTCTTTACTTGTTACATACACAACATGAATCCTAAGATTCCTAACATTACATGATGGAACTAACTACAAAGTAATCAAACAGAATACTGTCTCCGTTTTGATATTTTTAATTTCGATTTGAATTATTTTTCGTCAAAAATGTTGAAATAAAGATAGTATATCATGAAATTAGAAGTATGCCGTACGGCGAGTGTTGTTTTTTATTTTTAGCCACAATCTAGTAATAAGCAACTACTATAAGAGCATCTCCAATGGTAACTTGGTGTGCATCTTTTGTGGAAGTTGTTTTTTCTCATGTAAAGGCCAATTTTTCCTTAATTTGAGGAGATGAAAGAAAATCATCTCCAACCACAGTTTGTATTTCTTTAATTTTAAACTTTTTGAACCATTGATCCAAATCATATAACTAACCATAACCATTAATAATGATGAGTAGGATCTTCACATCCTCTAAGAGAACCTCTAAAACTAGATGATAGCTTTGAGGATGTCTACATAACTACCAGACACATCATCTTTACTTTCTCCCTTCACATTTCCATTGGAGATGATTTTTTTGATTAAATCCTTAAAAATCCTATGTGGCCTTATATTTAGGATATTTCCAATGTCTCATTGGAGATGCTCTAATGATAAGATGTGGTAGTTAGCTAAGTCAAGGCTTACCATAACTACAAATCTATAGTGTTGGTAAATCAGGGCTTAGCTCGTCGGGACTAAGTATCCATACGGTCCCTCTTATAAATTCAATACTTATTTGTTTTTTTGTTTATTTACGGTCTCTCACTCTCAATCTTGGTCCCTTATTTGGCATAGACGTCTTTCTCTTCCGGTTCGTTGGACCTTATAGGATTTTTTTTTTTTGAAAAACATAGTCGTTGTGATTATTATTCGGGCTATTTAACAGATGATACCCGGCAAATGACCAATACCTAGCTTTGGTAGCCAATATTTCAAATATTAAGGGTTGGTACCTAGACCAACGGTTGACTGTCAAAATATTTATTTGACCAATCTTTATTTTAGTTTTTCATTTTTAATTTAAAATTTATACTGTTTTACAAATTTACCCCTTATAAAAATCCTTCATCTCTGTCTCGTCCAACAATCCCTTCAGAACATCTTCGTCGACGAAGTTGTAACCGATGAACATCCTATCTTCGTTAACTAGCAAATTAGTCCAAGGATTTCTAGATTCATCTTCTAAAGAAATTAATATGGATGAAGTTAATAATCATTCTCAACAAAATATAGATAGTCAGAATCCAACGATGATTCCAAAGGGAAAAAAATCTTTTGTAGCTACAGTTATTAAAGCTTCCATATCCTTCGAGGAAGACCGGTCCGATGATGATTTTCTTGATAAATTAAGTCAAGCTGTGATGAAGATGAAGAAACCCATATGAACCTACAAGAGGTTACTTACCAAAAAAAAAAAAAAATTTGAGAACAGAATTTCCACTCCGGCTGTCAACAAAACTCTAATCAACTCACTAGTTTCAGTTATAAAAAAGAAACAACAACATTTTGAGTATTAAAAAATTCATCAGCAATGAAGTAATTTGCTACTTAATGACCAAAAAATCAAAGTTTATTTATTTGATTGCATCGTCATCTCATCTTTGCCATTTTCCGTCTTCTTTACTAAACTAACCATCTTCAACATTATCAGCAACCAAGTGAATTTATGACGCAGTTAAATGAAAACCATATCGATTGTAATCAATTTCCATTATATCAGTCTACATTTACCAATTCAGTTATAAATTGACGTTCCCAAAAACAACCGTGAGAATTATCGGAAAATATCTATCCAAAAATATCTCGATAAATTAAGCAATACGACGTTGATGATCATCATCAACTAATATGATATGGTAATTTGAAGATTCATGAGTTGAAAATGATCAGGAAGAAGACAATAAAGCATTGGGGTTTGTAGTGATCATTCACATATATATCGATTGTCAACGCGGTAAATTCTTAAAGAGAAGCATATATTATTACTTATCTAGGGTTATGGGTATTTCGGTAAACTTGCATAATTTGTCAAAATAAATTAGACACTTTTTTATTTTTACTAATAAACCTTTTTTTATAAAATAAAAAACTACTGTACTAGAATAGACGGTCAAACAAAGACTTTGACAGTCAATTGTCAGTCAAGGTACCATCCCTTAATATTTGAAATGTTGGGTACCAAAGCTAGGTGTTGGTCATTTGCTGGGTACCATCTGTTAAATAACCCTTATTATTCTCTATAAAACAAAACCAATCTTCTCAAATAAAATTTACCTCAATCAACTACTTATTCATTGATTTCCTTTTTTCTTCCTCTGCTACTCAAACCTTTTACACGACAAAAATTATTTCTCATTTTTCTTCATAAAAATTAAGTTTAATCTACTTAATTCATTATAAAAATATCGTCAAGTACTATGGCTAGTTATGATTTACAAGAAGACTTAGTTATCTGAAACTCTCTGTTCAGATGTCTGGTAAGGAGTTTGTCCAATTGATACCTTCTGGAACCGGGTGCAACGCTATTATAAAAGAGATTATGAAAAATTTCTCCAAAGAACAATGTAAAACATACATGATAGTAATCTAGTAATCAATGAAGGAGTAACATAGTTGATAGCCCTCCAACCCGGGATTTCACCAAGTGCAATTGTTCTGAATCAATGGCAACTGAAATACTTGTAAATCTTTATCCATTTACTTTTTGATATTTTAAATTATTTAACTTCCAACTAATGAACATTAAATTTAATGTTTGAATGTTGTAGGAGAGACTGGCGTAATCAAATACTCTCAACTAAAAGGCAGAGAATTTGAACTTGTTGAGTGCTATGAGTTTTTAAAAACAAAGTTCCTTGATCAATTATCAAAACTGAAACACAATCCAATTCTCGGAGATTCCGATGAAGACTGAGACAGATTAGCATAGATTTATGGGTACATATCTCTATAAACCCTCACGAAACACAACTCGTCTACTAGGTTATCATAATGGCTTAAAGGCTTGGTGCATATGCTAAGTGTAACTTTGATTCTTACGAAACTGAGTTAGGGTTTAAAATTATATATTTTGTTGCTTAAATGTTTGTATTTTTCCTCAATGTACATACTATCATAACATATCCTGAATTGATTAATAAAACAGTGTATATACTTTACATCATATTCATGAAATTCAAACTCTCAAATATCATTCTACAATTTTTGCATGCATTTCATCACTTATTTAAATCTCATTCCCACGATTTTTCAGGCGTCTTTTCACTTCTTTCGATCTCATTCTATAGCAATTAAAAGTATGTCGTCACTACTTTCAATCACATTTTAATGTTTTTGAAAGCATCTCGTCACTTATTTCAATCACTTTCTACAGTTTTTGCAGGCGTTTTCTTACCCCTTTCATTTTCTTACCACAAGTTATGGATATGTTGAATATGAAATCAGTAAATTGATTTTCTTATATAAATAGATTTTCTTTCAGCCGAACAAGACACATCAAATTATCCCAACTTTCCTCTCTCTATCTACGACAATAAACTCATTTCTTGTCCTAATTAATTTTTTAATAGACTTTTCTTTGTATAATTATGGCGGTTAGGTTGACTCCACCTTGGTTCGAAAAAAACAACATCATATATTTGAGGATAAGGATATGATGGCGATGCTTCAATGATGATCTTCTCATTCAACATAGCCTTCATGTACTGGTGATAAATTGATAGGATGACCATGTTGTCATGAGGCCACGGTCATCCTAATATCATGTGGTACTCAAGTTCTTTCTCGATCACATGAAACTTGACTTTTGTTTGGATGAGTAATATTGTAACTCGATATTCGGCAGTGGTTGGTTGAATGGAATATAAGTAATGGTTTGTCCTTTCCTAACACCGAGGCCTTATGGGTTCACTTGACTGAGTTGTGGGGAAAAACTTCTCAGTTGAGCGTGTTCGTCCGGGAGTAGTCACGGGATGGGTGACCTCTAGGGAAGATTTTGCTACATGACCGTAGTAGTAGTGCGGTCCAAAAATCCCACATTCTTTGGATAACCGCAGTGGGGAAGTGGGAACAATATTGGTGTTAGTTGGGATACAACTAGGGACGGTTCACTTGTGCTCGGGTGGGAGAGTATGCTGGGATGTTATGTCAGATACTGGTTTCACATGAGTCAAGGAACGTCTAAATTATACCGAGGCCTTTTCAGCACAATTGGCTCCAGAGTTGGCAAAAAGCTTTGCAATTAAGCATTCTCGGACGGGAGCAATCCATGGATGGGTGACCTCCTGGGAAGTTGTTGTTGGATTACCACAGTGATGCCCGTTAAAAACCCCACATTGTTGGATGACCGCACTGTCTAAGTGGGGATAATATCGGTGGAGGGACGAGTCATTACAAATGGTATCAGACCCGACGACGGTTCACCTTCCGAGGGTGAGGGAGTACGCTGGACAAGATATGTCAGGTAATGCTCTCATGAGGGGAAGGAAACGCCGGAGATCTGTGATTGAAAATATATTTCAGAGCCGAGGACGGGTCCAATTTAAGGTGGTGGTATTGTATTACCCAGTTATTCGGCAGTAGTTGGCTGAATATAATATAAGTAATGGTTTGTCCTTTCCTAACACCAAGGCCTGATGGGTTCACTTGAATGATTTGTGGGGAAAAACTTCTTAGTTGAGCGTCTCAGCCAGGAGTAGTCACGAGATGGGTGACCTCTCGGAAAGATGCTACTGGATGACCGCAGTAGTGCCGTTAAAAATTCCACACTGCTGGATAACCGCAGTGCATAAGTGGGAACAATATCGGTGTTAGTTGGGATACAACTAGGGACAGTTCACTTGTGCTCGGGTGGGAGAGTATGTTGGGATGCTATGACAGATACTGGTTTCACATGAGGCAAGAAATGTCTACATTATACCGAGGCTTTTTCAATTGGTTGGCTCCAGAGTTGGCAGAAAACTCTGCAGTTAAGTGTACTCGGGCGGGAGTAATCCAGGGATGAGTGACCTCCTGGGAAGTTGCTGCTAGATAACCGCAGCGATGCCCGTGGAAAACCTCACACTGTCGGATAACCGCAGTGGCTAAGTGAGGACAATATCTGAAAAAGCGGGGTATAACAACGACACCCAATAATTCGTTCGGCAATATGTATGGATTAAACTCCAATATAATTCCAAGAGAACCAACTTAAAAGTGAGAATCAATCGAGAAATATATCAAAGAGATTTATCTCTATTTCTCAATAAAATTACCAAATCGAACAGATAGAAATCATGAGCTTTGATTAATATGAGAAATAACATACGGTACCAAAGACCAATGCCCAAGTGTCAATCAAGTTATATCTCGGTTGAACCCACTAAGCGTTGGTATGTCAAGTTTGGTTGTCATATTTTAGTGATCCAAAACTCATTTTAAGAGTCGCTTGATTATGTACTAGAGTCAACTTCGTATAGGTTAGCCTGAAAGTATTAGGATATGAGACATTACAAGTATTTCAAAGACTTGAAGAAGTGAAGAAGTAAGGAGCTACAACAACAACATCATCCTTCCACTTGAGGTTAGTGATATTTGACTTGAACTGTTTCATTGCCTAACGTATGTTTCAAGTCGTGCATATTGAAAACAAAACTGTGAAGCATGAATGACACTCTAGTTAGACATAGCATTAAGGAATACAATACGAGGTTTATTTCTTAACCATTAAACTTTGTAGATAAGACATCGACAAAATCGTTTGAATGCTATTGTGATTATGTATGGGTATAAAGTGAAGATTTCATCCTTGGAACCAATGTTTTACATTTGTTTTAAGGAAGTAAGTTCATGAACTTGTTTTGTGAATCAAAAAGGAAATCGCCATGCATTATTGGTATTTTTATTCATTGCATATCTTGTGAACAACCAATATGTGTGATTAGTATAACCGCTAATGACTTGTTTATGTTCTTGGTAAAACTATTCACAAAGGCCTGACTTTTGTATTGGTATGAATTTTATTAGTGAAACCGATCTTAAGTAATCACCTGAGATGGTATGATCGAGTTTTTAATTTTCTGTATGACCGATTCTGGGTAAAGGGGAACCGATCCTAGTAAGATTTGCAACACATCACAAAGGGGAATCGATCCTTGTATGAGGTGCAACAAGTTTTAGTAGAAAGGGGAACCGATCCTATGGACATGTGCAACACGTTTTTAAGCAAAGGGAAACTGATCCTATGGACATGTGCATCAAGTAAAAGTTAGATACCATATATATGTCGGGAACCGATCCTAGTACCTAGTCAACCGAATTTTTGGAAAGCTAGTGTGACTATGCACAGTACTCACATGGAGGTAGAACCGAAACTTGTTTTGGTAGAACCGTGAAACCCATGATTTGTGATTGAGTGTTCTTAATCAATCACATAGTTCTTGAAAGTCAGATGAACCAATTCTAAACTTGTTTGGAAGGGCAAATCGGTTTCAAGGTTGTAAGTATGAAAGAGGACTTACAAAGTAAGGATGTCGACAAACTTTGAACATGTGCAGTAACGCTAATCTTTAATTGTTCAAAGTTATTCCTTAATAGCTAAAGGAAGGAAATCCCGGATCGAATAAAATAAATTGAGAATCTTTTATTTAAGGTTTTTAATTTTATTTTAGGAAAATGAAAATTATTAATGTGCATCTACTAGTTGGAGATGTTCCAAGAGATTTTCGATCATTATTTGGACAAAGTATTTCCAGGATTTTATGGAAACCGAATTTGGAATATATTGCATATCTTGAGAATATTTTCGATTTTGGAAATTCCTTTGTGTCCAAACTTCCTTGGTCTATAAATATGAAAGTTTGCATTTCAAGCAAAATAATCCTTCGTACAACAAGAACTATCTCAGTTGTGATGTTACCGGTGAAGCCGCCTATTCGGAGAGGAGAGTAACCTAATTAGGCGAAATCTCTTACGGCCGCCCAGTTTAAAGTCTTCTTTGGGATTGAGAATCTCTATTAGTACCATTGGTGGGAAACTAGATAATTGCGGTTTATCTTTTGTTTTCGATTGATTTGATTGACTAACGGTGGTTGAACTTTGATTGCACCTAGTTTGTTTATGCTTGAGAATCTTCTCTTCTGATATCACTCAAACTAGATCGAAGTTTCGACAGGGATCTTTAGACTGTTTGTAGATCTAAAGACGTCTTGTGATAATCCATTATTAACAGACTCCGTTCTGTGCATGATTGATTACAAGAGATTCAAGTTGATTGTGTGCAGGTGTTTATTGAAGATCTAAGAAGATACGAAGACAAAGAAGATTTTGAAGATTTATGATTTGGGGTTCATAATATTTGGTGTACACAATACTTGTTTCGGTATAAAGGATCAAAGTATAATTGGTTTATCCTTGTGGTAGATTAGATTGATTAGTTGTGTAAATCGGCATCAATACAATTCTTTGTGATTAAAAGTATTGTAGGATCAGAATATCGCGACATCAATACTTCGCGGGATCAATAAATAATAGCGTTGCGAGGGCGTCGCAAAAGAGTAATATCAATGACGCAATGAATAACGACAGCCAAAACACGAGAAAGGTGTGAAGACCTAGCGAAATTTAGGAGATTTGCGAGAATGAATACTTGTACACTTGCGATATTTCGCAAGTCATTCCCGAAAATAAAGGACAGCTTAGTTGTCATCCATTGTATACTACCCTATATAAAGAGTCGAGTGAACCAGTTGTAAAGGGAGATCTTTTTCGAGTGTTAGACAAGTCATTAGGAGAGAGAAAGTGTGTGGTGATTGTAATTTCTTTAGCTCTTTCTTATCTTATCTTGAAAACATTTAAAGAATTAATCAATAAAATCATTGTTATTCATCTTAAAATGTCTTAGTTGTGTGGATTATTGTGAGGGGTGTAGTGTAGGATTTCCTGTAACTACATAATGGCGCTAGAAACAGGGAAAGAGTAAGGATCAACATTGTGATTTGAAGGAATTTGGAGTAGTAGGGAAGAAATTTCATATAATCTTCAATTTACCAAAATCAAGAAATGGCTAGAAGGAGAAATGCATCTGAGCAACCAACAACTGTGAGGAGAAGTAGGAGACTTACCGGAGAAGAGAGAAATGAAATGGGAAAATCCTCAAGAAGAAACATAGGAGATGGTGAAGAAAATCAAATTCAATCACCAATTCAACCAGTAGCGGATAGAATTGTGGATTATGATAGAGTAAGCGT
This sequence comes from Papaver armeniacum, assembly GCA_023531295.1. Lineage (NCBI taxonomy): Eukaryota > Viridiplantae > Streptophyta > Magnoliopsida > Ranunculales > Papaveraceae > Papaver > Papaver armeniacum. The sequence continues at coordinate 10,660 of JAJJWW010006139.1, read as the reverse complement.
GCATACTTGGAGATCGGACTACGTGGACGAAGGGGAAGAAGAACAACAATTGGTAAACAATGGACAAGACAAGGGAGAGATCGAGAAAGGAAAGGAGAAATAATTCGTGGAAATGAAGAGATCGCAACATTAGAGGCACCGAGGCAAACAATACATGAAGAGAGACTATTAGAGGCGGAGGAACGTGCAAACTTGACAAGACAGAATCATGAGGCGAGGATGGAAAACATGAGGTTACAAAATAGAAGGTCGAGAAGCACTACAAGGTCAAGCTCAAGATCAGTTAGAGAGGAAAGAAGGAGAATTTTACCTACAGAAAATGCTGATGAAGAAAACCAAGAAGAAGCGCAAAATCGAGACACAGAACATTACGAGAGAAGAGAAATGATGGAAGATCATTATATCCCACGTCCTGAAACTCTTCAAAATGAGCAGAATGGTGGAAACCAAGGAAATAGGCAACGTCAGGAGAGCAGAATCAACCAATGGATGAAGAAAATCAAGAAGAATGAAGAAGAATATTGCATGGGAGATAAGCACGGAGGAAGCAAAAAGAAATTGAAGATGAAATTGAAAGACATTATGCCGAGCAAGCACGTCTAGATCGCGAGAGAGAAAGATTGAGAGCAGAAATAGAAGAACAGGAATTGGAGGAGGCAATTCACCAGAATAATCATGATAATCGAGAAAGAAGGCGAGAACAAAATCGCAACAATGATAATATTAATGAAGAATATGAAAGAGCACAAAGGAGAGCTGATAGGCACCAAATAAGAGAAATTGATAGATATAATGGTGTGCGAATTCGCGAAAGAAATGAAGGGGAAGATCGCAGAGAAATACGAGAAGAGAATGATGAACAAGAAAGTCAAAGTAGACATGAACGCAGGCGAAGAGAAGCAGAACTAAAAAGACCAATGGATTCAAATTCTAATGTAAATGAACAAATTTTGAGAGAATTGGCGAAATGAGAGGAATGATGAACGGAAAAGGGGAGGAGGAAAGAGACAGGTTAGATGAAGAAATAGAAGAAGGCTGCAAAAACTCCGTTCACACAAGAGATACAATTAAGAGGAATACCACCGAAGTGCAATTTCCCGGCATTAACCAGCATTTTCGATGGAACAACTTGTGCGATACAACATATCAAAGCATATATGAGATGTATGCTACAATGGGAGAATCATGATGCTATATTGTGCAAATATTTTGCATCAAGTCTGATAGAGAAGCTTTGAAATGGTTTGAAGGGCTACCGAAAAATACAATAACATCTTTCAATCACTTGCAGGCTATATTTTTTAGGGGCATATATAAGTAATAATTCCTCGCGACCAGGTATTGAAGATGTATTTGGGTTAAAACAAAGGTTGGTGAAAGTTTGAAGCATCTAACTGTGAGATGGAAGACAATGTGTAGCGAAATGGCTGGCCGAGTAGAGAAGAGATATCTCATCTTATCATTCATTAATGCTATGTTTGCAACAAATCTGTTATATATTCAAATTTTTAGAGTCAAAAATACAATCACAATGACTGAGTTGCGAGAGCTTCAGGAGGAGTATATTGCTCTAGAGGAAAAACAAAATGAGATGGAATCATACCCTGTTGCGAATACAAGTCCAAGAGCTGCGAATGCAAGTTTGTAACCCAAATTGATAAATACTATGGCGAGTACCTCGCAAGGTCAACAAGGAGTAAGGATACCAGATGATGGTCAGCAAAAGTTGGTAGCTATGGGAAGTCGCGATCAGGAAGAATTTGAAAGAGAAAGAAATTTCTACAACCGTGGCGGAAATAATAAAATTCAAAGGCTCGATCAACCGCAAGAAACCTATGGAGGACATAGGCATAATCCACAAGAGACTTATGGAAGTCAGAGGCAGAATATCATAGAGGACAACGAGGTCATAGAGTCGTATGGGAAGAAATCAAGATGCCACCATTAAACGCTAGCGTGGAGAAGATATGGGAAGCTATAATCCTGATGAAAAACATACCTGCACCATGGAACATGGGGAATGAAACACCTCTAGGTGACAGAAGTCATGAATACTGTTCCTATCACCATTTTCATGGACACTTAACGAATGATTGTAGGAATATAAAAAGAATCATCCTCAGAATGATAGATCAATGGAAGCTAAACCAATTCTTAAAATGTGAAGAGAAGGCTCAACCACTACCAACACCTCCGAAAAATCGCGAGTAAATACGACAAAAGGGAAAGAAACATTTGTGGTAGAAGTCGGAACAAAGGCCAAAAACTTGTTCAGCAATTCTATCGTACATTCATACAAGACAATTGAAGATTTTCATGATAGTATTCTCAGTAAGGTTTTGCAAGAGATGATGACAATAGAGAAGTAATGAATATCGCGAAGTCATCGCCATCAAGGAATGGCAAGCGCAGATTATTTCTTTTACCGCAGAAGAAGTACCGAAGGTGGCGAGTTTCATGATGATCCATTAGTGGTAAGATTAGAAATTAATCCAAAACCCATTTATGATGAAAATGATGGTGCGAAAAATTCATGGGCAATAAATCGAATCTTAATTGATCTTTTGGAAGCTCGTAAACATCCTTTTTATCACACCTACAAGACTATGGGGGCAAAGATGAAGATTTGATACCTTCAACGTATAAGATCTATGGTTTTAACGGCACTGCTAATAAACCTAAAGGAGAAGCTCGCATGCGAATACCATTGAATGAATGATCAACTGGAATCTTGTTTTGCATAGTCGATGTGGAATCCCCTTATAATGCATTAATTGGGCGACCCTGGTTACATGAGATATTGGGTGTGGCATCAACTTACCATCCGTGCATCAAATTTCCACATCCCAGTGGTGTTGGAGTTATAAAAGGAGATTGGGCTGAGGGACAAAAATGCTATGAAGTCGATGTGGAGTCTTGCGAGGAAACGGTTGTTCAACAGAAGAATTGGAAAAGGAATATCAAAGAAAAACAAAGAAGAGAAAGACTAATGGTGGACACAATAGAAGTGAGAGATGAAGATATGTTGCGAAATCAGTGCTTGAAGACAATTGAAAGTTGCGAGGGTCTCGCAAAAGGGATGGAAGTATCTGGAAATATGAATGAGGAAACAGAGAGCAATAGGAGTAAGAGGTGTAAGAAATAAATAATTGATTTCGGGGTCTTGTAAAAAAAAAAAAAAAAAAAAAAAAAAAAAAAAAAAGTGTCATGATGATCGAAGAAGGAATGCGTGAAAAAATCGCGATATATGAATGTGATGAAAGTTTGGTTAAATAATTATAACGAGATCTCGAAAAATGAAGCAAGATTATGTGATAATTTCATAAAGAAGATGAGAAGAAATAATCAAAAAGCAATGAATGATTACAAGAATTGTGAGAAATGAATGAGTGAGTGAATGGGACGAACCTTTATGGCGTACACCCTAGTTCGCGAATGATATTTCGTAAGAGGCAAATGTAAGACCTAAAGTGCGTCATATAAGGGGTATCTCTTGAACATGGCTCGGGGAAAAGGTTACACCGCCCGGGAACTGAGTCATGAAGATTTGGGGCCCATGAAAGCCTATCCTGGGGAGATACCTTGGATTCCCAACTATATATATAAGGTTATACCCTGGTTGGGCGACCGAGGGTCTCTTCCAAGGAGTCGAGTGTATGACCAAGGCGCCGGGAGAGGTACACGGTTGAGCCAAGAGTGCACAGGGCATTTGAAGTGTCTCGGCCATTCTTGGCAAGTCTTGGCACATCTTTGCACTCGGCTTTGAAAACTCCACTTAGGGTGCGGTCTCGTAACCATAAACCCTATAGGTATAAGGTATAAGAGGCTGCGAAAACAAGCAGTTGTTGTTAAGACCGTATGGGAGGAGCTAGTCTTGTATGGCGATGTACGCCTCCTTGAAGGGCAACCGGGGGAGATGATAAGGCGGCACCCTCCATTAGGGAGCCGATAAGTGTCAAAAGACGCAAATGTCATGAGGCTCTATTTTTGCAAGGAAATTTAGGCTTTTCATATTTGTGCAATGATCTGTAGAGGCAATAATACTAACGCGAGGGTAAGACGAGATCAATGGGTCTTTACATGCAAATGTAAAGACGTCCTGCTGATTTCGTCGCAAGACGGCAATGTCATGGGGCTTTACGTTCGCAAGAACATTTAGGCTGTCATATTGTCGCAAATGAAACATCCTGAGAGGCAAAAATACTAAAGAAATGATAAGACAAGATCAATGGGTCGTTACATGAAAGTGTAATGACGTCCTGCGATTTTGTCGCAAGACGTCAATGTCATGGGACTTTATGTTAGCAAGAATATTTAGGCCTGTCATATTGATGCAAAATGAGGGGTGGCAAAATAAGACCTTTAACTAGGAAGGCAAAATAAGACCACACAAAAACAATGATAAAGCAAGATCAATGGGTCATTACATGAAAGTGTAAAGACGTCCTGCGATCTTGTCGCAATGAAAATTTCAACATAAACAAAGATAAGATAAGAAAGGTTGCGCAAGAAGTCGAGTAAGCAAATAAGCTTGCGAATACGATTATATTTCTTCATTAATTTGTGAAAGGTTAGCAACCACGATTCACGAAAATAGGAAGTAATATTACTTAAAGGTTATCGATATAATCTCTCATATGAAAATAAATAACGAGAGGCAAGTATGGGAATGATTATAGTAAAAATTTGTTATTTATTTCCATGTGATAGATTTACAGTGAAAAATTACAAAGATGGAAGGTTAAAAGGATAAATGTACATATATCACATGGAGAGAAAAAGGGAAATGGAGCTATCTCTCAGTTCATTCTTCTTTGTCATCAGATTCTTTATCAGATTCTTCCTCTTCGCTAGCTTCACTATCAGAAACATCAAAGGAATGTATATCTTCAGGAATTTCATCTTCAAGACAAGGATATGAAGAATGAGGAATACTGTGGTCATCGCAAACTGTCTTAATAGTTTGATTGCGAAAATGAAACGACATTATTGTTGAAGTTAGCTACGGTAGCTTGTAATTGCTTCTTCAACATGGAATACTTGTCGTTAGAAGATAAAGGTTCTTTGCAATTTGTTCTTTTTGATTCAAGTTCTTCAATCCTTGTTTGATATCTCTTCTCGGCTTCTGCGAATGAATGATAATGAGTCGAGAACTTAATAGCAGTTTCATAAAAAAAATGGTAAAATAAAGAAGAACAATTAACAACCTTCTCTAATCGAGAAATCATATCTTTAACCAAGGCGGTATGATCGGCAGCATGAAAGTGACATTAACACCTAAGCTATTTCTCGGCATTATCTAGAACTTTCCACCAAGCGAATTCATCATCATTATTTATGACAAGGAGTGAACAATTTGATTTTCTCGCTCATTAAGTATGGCATTTTGGCGAAGATATTCATCTCGTTCAATTTGGACTTCAAGAAGGGTTTTTGGAACATCGCTAATGCTTGTGCACCTTGATTAGCAATGCGATCCTTATCATCTATAAAATTTGCTAATTTTCTTCCTTAGAATATTATTATTTTCCTGGGAGCTAAGATATAAACGTTTAAATCGGTTGGCTAAACCTAAACTAGATCTATGTTCAATTTCTAAGAGATGAAATTTGGTTTGAAGTTCATTTAATGAGACAAATTAATCTTGTTTGAAGAACTACTTAAAGACTCATTGAGATGAGCGAGAAGAGCATCATCATCCATAGGTTCGGGGAATGAGTGGAGAAGGATGGCTTCGTCGAAAAGATTATAAATGTATGAAAATGATAAGTCAGGCAAAGAGAAATAAATGACAAAGTAGAAATGAAGAAAATAGAAGGGTGTTATTCCATAAAGTTGCTGATTAGCACTTTGAAGAGTAGATATTTTGTCCTTAGGGTGGAAGACTCAACTTCCAACTGTTGAATTTTTTCATCCTTCTTGCGAGATGTCGCAACTTCAATTTCTAGTTCTTTGTTCTTCTCCTTAAGTTGAAGATTTTTCTTTTCAAGATTGTTGCGTCTTTTCTCGAGGTCTGAGGCAATAACAAAGGAAGCTCTCCCAGACTAGAAAGGAAAGTAAAGAAATTGTTAAGATAAGGTTTATAATCGAAATCACAAAGAAATAAAGAAATATGAACATACCAAGGCACTAAGTGCATTTAAGAAACTGGGAGTCATTGTCCGAGAAACTCCACGAAAAGAATCATTATCCGCTAACAGGGGGGCATCACAGATTTTTGCGAGAGCATCGCAAGTAGCAGAAAAACGATCATCTCCCAATCCTTGCATAGAGTCAGAGAAAACGCTATACAATTGCGCCATAAACAGATCGGCCAGAATGATTCTCCTTTGCAAAAGAAGTATCAATCTCATTTCATCTTCATCGAATTTTTTTGGTTTGGGAATTAGAATGAGAAGAAGGATGGATTTTCCGTTTTTAGAAGATGGAGCGAAAGATTTATCCTTGCGAAGAGTGATTTTATTCTTGCCTTTAACCTTGCAGCTTGAGGAATGTCAATTTATTCAACGCCAACCTTCGCACACGAATGAAGATAAGAAACAGAGGCAATAATATTGTTAAAAATATCAGAGGAAAAATATTTCTTACTTCATCCGTGATTGAACGAAGTATCGCCAATTAAATGGAGTACTCGCTCTTGGATTTCTTTGGTAGCTCTTTCTTAATTTGGTGATCTGAAAAATATCGCAAGATTAGATATAAGAGGAGAGTGAAGATTGTAAAATAAGTAAAAATTAGGAAGTATACCTCTTTTGCCTTTTCGGGCCAATTAAATACCCAAGGTTTGATAATTTGCGAGATTCGCGGGGAGTATATGGGAACCCGAATGTAAGGTCCACTCAAAAATAGTGGAAAGACATACCACCTCTCATCCTTAGAATATCGAGGAACGTTGTTCTTGCCAGAATGCCAGTCAATATCTAGCGTGAGTATCTTATCGTCGGAAACGTTCTCTTTTCTTTTCAATCGGGCACCCCGTGAGATTTATCATTTTTCATGTTTATCACTTCATAATTTTCAAAGAAGTTTTCTACAGTGTATTTTGCAGCGACTATCTCTAAACTTGCGAAGTTAGTATCTTTATCATTATCGGGATATAGAGATCCCTTACCAGTAGCCGCAATTGGCAAATTCAAGCATTAGACGGATGCAATCACTACTTAATTGATATATAGCTCGCGAGAACTTCTCATGAGCAAGGATCTCATAGAACAAAGGCAATTCGGGATCGTATAGGGAATGGGAAGACTGCGAGGATTTGACCTAAGCGAGATTATGATTTTCGACCATCACACCTGATGATCGAGTAAACAATTTGCGAAAGAATAGATGAAGATTCTTGATTGGGAATAGTAGACAAGGTGAAACCTTTCTTTGTAATTTCTTTTGAGTTTCATCGAAAAGGTTTTCATACTTACGACCAGATGGAGCCATTTTTAGAGTATGGGAATGATTAGAGAATCAAAGATCAAGAGAAAGAAGAAAAGGAAGATTTACAGTAGCAGAAGTGCAGAAGCGCAAATTGCGGAAGAAGAAAGTTGAAGAGAAAAAGTAAAAAAAAAAGAAGAGGAGGGTGAGAAAACTATTTATAGGGAGAAGAATTCTCGAGAAGACAAATGCATTTAATGCGAGAGGGGACGTGAGTGGTCAAGAAAAGAGTGGAAGAAAAAACATGTATAATAAATTCCATATAAAAGTACGGGATTGTAACGGATAAAGATGAGCAGTTGCGGCATTTCAAAATATTGGTTCTCATGAAATTCTCTCCTTCGCAGAGAAGACATGAGAAGAGGCAAGATGTAGGATCGAATATCGCGACATCAATACTTCACGGATCAATAAATAATAGCGTTGCGGGCGTCGCAAAAGAGTAATATCAATGACGCAAATGAATGACGACAGCCAAAACACGAGAAAGGTGTGAATACCTAGCGAAATTTAGGAGATTTGCGAGAATGAATACTTGTACACTTGCGAATTTAAAGTCATTCCCGAAATAAAGGACAGCTTATTGTCATCCATTGTATACTACCCTATATAAAGAGTCGAGTGAACCGATTGTAAAGGAGATCTTTTTCGAGTGTTAGACAAGTCATTAGGAGAGATAAAGTGTGTGGTGATTGTAATTTCTTTAGCTCTTTCTTATCTTATCTTGAAAACATTCAAAGCATTAATCAATAAAATCATTGTTATTCATCTTAAAATGTCTTAGTTGTGTGGATTATTGTGAGGGGTGTAGTGTAGGATTTCCTGCAACTACAAGTATTGATTGCAAAATCTTAACAATTACGTCGGTAGTTGATAATAAGATAGATCTAAGATCCTGATGAAGGAGTTTATTGAGATAAACAGAAGAGCCTTTGTCGAACTCACATCACTTGGTTGAAGAGAGTTGCTACCAAACAGATTTGTTGTTCCCTTACTGTTTGGAATACGAACCAAAGAAATTGTTCCAAGTACGTGACTTATTCATAAGTTGGAGGCGTGGGAATACAAACAGAACTAGGTGAACTATAGGTTTAGTTTTTGGTCTCAACTATACGAAGTTGGTTTGATTTTTATAGCGGCTTAATCACGAGAGTATTCAATTCTAGACAAGGTCCCGGGTTTTTCACGCATTTGCGGTTTCCTCGTTAACAAAATCTTGTTGTGTCTTTTACTTTTCTATTTCCCCAATTATAATTTTTTTATTATAATTAGAAGTAAAATACACAAACGTTAATTCCTATTTACTTGATAAGTAATCCTATTGTGTTTGGTTAAGTCCGAACCTTTTATCAAGTAAACATACTTCGTTGTTGTATTGTCTCGATCTCGTATCCATAGACGATCACACGAAGTATGAACCGATTAGTTGCATTGTCTCGACTCAGTCCATAGACAATCACTTTCGGAGAAATGACTTATAGGTAGGAAAAGTTACTTGGGATTGAGAAGCTCGACTCAGTCCATAGTCATTGTCTCGGTTGTGTTGTTACTGGTGTAGCCGCCTATTCGGAGAGGAGAGTAACCTAATTAGGCGAAATCTCTTACGGCCGCTCAGTTTAAAGTCTTTTTTGGGATTGAGAAGCTCTATTAATACCGTCGGTGGGAAACTAGATAAATGCGGTTTATCTTGTGTTTTCGATTGATTTGATTGACTAACGGTGGTTGAACTTTGATTGCACCTAGTTTTTTTATGCTTGAGAATCTTCTCTTCTGATATAAGATTCACTCAAACTAGATTGAAGTTTCGACAAGGATCTTTAGACTATTTTTAGTTCTAAAGACGATCTTGTGATAATCCATTGTTAACACACTCCGTTCTGTGCGTGATTGATTACAAGAGATTCAAGTTGTTGTGTGCAGGTGTTTATTGAAGATCTAAGAACATTTGAAGACAAAGAAGATATTGAAGATTTCTGATTTGGGGTTCGTAATCTTTGGTGTGCACAATACTTGTTTCGGTATAAGAGGATCCAACTATAATCGGTTTATACTTGTGGTAGGTTGGATTGATTAGTTGTCTAGATCGACATCAATACAATTCTTTGTGATTAAAAGTATTGATTGCAAAATCGTAACAATTACTTCGGTAGTTGAGTATAAGATAGATCTAAGAACCTGACGAAGGAGTTTATTGAGATAAACAGAAAAGCCTTTGTCGAACTAACATCACTTGGTTGAAGAGAGTTTATACCAAACAGATTTGTTGTTCCTTTACTATTTGGAATACGAACGAAAGGAATTGTTCCAAGTACGTGACTTATTCATAAGTTGGAGCGTGGGAATACGAGACGGAACTAGGTGAACTATAGGTTTAGTTGCTTGGTCTCAACTATACGAAGTTGGTTTAATTTTGTGTAGCGGCTTAATCCTGAGAGTATTCAATTCTGGACAAGGTCCCGGGGTTTTTCTGCATTTGCGGTTTCCTCGTTAACAAAATCTTGCTGTGTCATTTACTTTTATTTTCCGCAATTATAATTGTTGTTATTATAATTTAAAGTAAATTACATAAACGTTAATTCCTATTTACTCCATCCGTTCCACATATATAGGCGGAGGGACCAATTCTCTTAGATTAAGAAAATTACCTTGAATTCATCATTTTTGATGTTTTTTCTTATTTTACCCTTTGTCCTATTACTAACACAATTTTCCATGTACAATAAATAAGGGTATTTGTGAGAAAATTCATCTTGAAAATAGGACTCACCTATCTAATGGTACAAAGAAAATTCAAAATTACGCATGTATAATAGGTACGGAGGGAGTACTTGATAGCAATCCTATTGTGTTTGGTTAAGTCCGAACCTTTTATCAAGTAAACATACTTCGTTGTTGTATTGTCTCGATCTCATATCCATAGACGATCACACGAAGTGTGAACCGATTAGTTGCATTATCTCGACTCGGTCCATAGAAAATCACTTTCGGAGAAAGGACTTATAGGTAGGAAAAGTTTTAGCTTGAGGTATATTTGGGTACCCTCGCCTTTTCACAATTGATATTTTATTCCATTGTTTGAGTATGGATGTGTCTGTGATTCAATTGGTTCCGGTTAAGAAAAACTATTGTTATCTTGCTTTATTGTGTGGTATCAATCGTTTAGGCTTACAAAATTTCGGTGCAATTGCGGTGCTTTAATGTCTATGTTGTTTCAATTCCTTAGGTTGAGGTG